>VDFB02256132.1:9353235-9368811 GCA_007258455.2 Sequoia sempervirens
GGACTTGTCGATAAAATAGAATGTAAGAGGTATGTTAAGCTGACCTAAGTAAGTAGACTCTATTGCTAAAGTTAGTAAATCACTTCTATCGTTTCTTGTAGGTTGTGTGATCATTGGATATAGCTATAAGTAGTGAATTGTGCTGTTGTTATCTTTGTTTTCGTTGTTAGTTGATTGTGAAGTAACCTCGCGTGCCCCAGAGAACTAAGTGTAATAGTGTAAAGTAATGTGTTATGTGATTATGGTTAATGTTCTTGCATGTTTAACTATGTTATTTAAAAAAAAAAATTGTTTGCAATGTTTGTTTTCTGGGGTTTGCATGGTGGGCGTTACAACTTGGTATCAGAGCCAGGTTAAAATACTGGGATCTTTGGGTAATGTTGCTACCATGTTTAGTTGTGGTGAGTCGTTGTGCCAATACGGATATAATTCTACCCTTGTGTCATTCAGTTGTAGATGAGCATGTTGAGTCTTAACTTGTTGAGGGTGAGAGTTATGTTGTTCAACATTCTCTTGTGTGTCTTAATTTCGAGTTTGAGTGAGGTCAAGGTGACTTTGAAGTTAGTTATATTGTCTTATCTTCATGCATCTTCTCTTTGGGTGTATGTTTGTTGACTTTATATTATGTGAATTTTTATTTATTTATTTATTTATTTTCCTCATTCTACTTCTTTTGACGTATGTGGGAATTGATTGTATTCTATGTGAATTTAAGGCTATGTGCTGAAAATTCATTATGAGTAATGAAGGTTAGAAGTAGAAATAGATAAAAGAATGACTTTAGTGTTTTCCTAGATTGAGATTGCATGTATTTTTATTGAATTATACTATATAAGTATAAAATTAATGTAGTATAGTATAATCATACTGTCAAGTAGTGATCCGTTAAAATAATTATGATGGTTCCTTTACGATTGGTGCAAGTGAGTGACTTGATCATGTAACATGTATGAAATATGGTTTAGGGTGAACCTTCAAAATTAATTTAACAAACTTATTTTAGTGTGTGCCTTGCAAAGAACACTTCTTCTCCTTGTGTTTTTGGATGCATAAGTTTTAAGGGATTGCTGTAGGAGTACATTGGTTATTAAATGCTTACATATGCTAGTTAATTTTAAGTTTTATGAAAGGAAGTTGTGCGTAACAAGTTTAGGAATAAATTTGAATTTTCAAAATTTTCTTCATAAGTATAAATTCATAGGTGAAGGGAATCATATATTATTTGCACTAGTATATGGGGAAAAAAATATCTTATTGAATTGAATTTAGTAGAGTGCTAGAAGTGTGGTAAGAATGTTGTATTGTATGAATGTGATTAGGTGTATGGATAAAACAATCTCCTATGTATTTTCATGAAGTAAAAATTTAAATATTTTGATTTTATAAAAGTGTTGTACTTAGATGGTGTTTAAAGGCCTTGTGTTGATCAAATAAATGTTTTACCTTAGGAGAAAATGTGATGATGTATGTTTATTTAATGAAATCTTGAATTAATACAAAATTGATGTGTTGTGGTGTGTAAGTGATTGTGGATTCTTCTTAATTATTATTGAATCTAGTATGTAAATAAATGGTAATGTTCTGTGTTGAAAGACAATGCATTTTGACATGTATATGATGTATTTCTATGTTAAGTGCACTCTCCCCTACAAATGTAAATGATATAACTTGGGTAAAATGTTGTTTCATGACATAGAAATAAAAAGTTTCTTTATGTATAATTAGTATGAATGATGGGAAGCAAAATAGAATTCTATAATAGTGAAGGCAATTGATGTTTATCTCTCGTAGAGTGTAAGTAAAATGGTGATAAAATATTTTTTTTTGATCAAGAGATTATTATGTAAGAAAAAAAAAAAAGTATGTTCTAGGAGGAAGCCCAGTGAAATTATTTGGAAGCTTATGGTATTTAAATTCTGGCTTTAAAGAGTTGATAAAAGTGAAATCTTTGAACTTGAGGGAAGAGGACCAATGATATTTGAGAATTATAAAGTAAGTTAAAAGAGCTTATAATTTCAAAAAGAAAGTAATGGAGGACAGGTACTTTGTTTTGATATGTAGCATCAATCATGTATATGTGCATGCTTGAGAATAAGAAAAATTTACATTTCTATAATAGTAGTATGAATATGTGTTCCCTTATTTTTTTATGGAAACAGAGTATCTATACAGTGTTTGTGTGTTGTGTTAAACTAAATTGCTTGCTTTGTGCCCATCGATGAAGTGATACTGCTTATGTATACCCATCCACTTAGGAAAGCTATTTTTTTTCTTGAGGTGAAAATAGCCACTTCCATTGCAATAATGGCATGTTTGTACACGATTAGGGGAGCCAACCCACGTGTGGTTGAAAATCTATACATATAAAAGTAGCCAAAAGCTAGTTTCATGGATTCTTTCTTTTGGTTCTCTAGTCCCTCAATCTGTGAAGGGGTAGTAGCAGCCACAAAGTTCCTTGGGCGGAGTGTGTAGCGTGCGCATATTGCAACGCAGAGTATTCTTAGCTCAACCGATCCTAAGGAAACGTACTCACTACACTTCCACCATGAAGTGGATACGTTACTTGATTCACTTATATTGCCAGCCTAAAACCCAGTTTGAGTATAGCGGCGGTAGTTGTGTACAATTACAGCCATCCGCATAGGACGTTCGAGTGCGGCATTAGCAAGTGAACCTCGTCCGTATGAGAGGTGAAGCTCGAGTAGCCCCATATTGATATGCCCATATATGTATTGCATACACCGTATTTGCACATGTTCTGACATGATGCAATGGATATGATGCCACACCCCACTGATGTTCCGACACAGTGTTGGTGATGATGCCGTGTTGTTGATGGTAGCGAGCTGGGCTCGAGGACACGATGCCACGTGCTTAGACATGTGATGGTGCACTATGAGATGTGCTATGATAGCCTACTTGTGTGATGATGTAATGGGGCCTCCCACACATTTTGTAGAAGGATATGGCCTTTGATTTACGACAATGTTTGCGGGTACGTTATGGAGTAGATCCACGGCCATAGCCATACCTCACAGTAGCGAGTACTGTGTGTACCTTTTCCATGAGGGTATAGCTGTAGTAGAATTGTGTCGCGTACCTACTTCCGGCAGACCATAGACCTGCGCTTGCCATGTAACTCGACCCGATCGCATTGCCTTCTACGGGCTGGTGACATGACCATGCCACGAGATCGATGTATAGGATGGAGGCCAGGGTATCCTATGCGGGCAACCAAGGAGTGCGAGGGCCACTTGGTTAGTCCATGTCGCGTGACGACGCGAGGCAGAGTGTAGCCGAGGAGCACACTCTGGGTCATGTGGATGGCGTGCTCACTCTGCACCACATGGGGGCTATTGTATAGCCGGACGTTGTTCCTTCCTTCCTCGTTTGGTGGCTAGTATCTAGTCACGCAGTGTTGTATAGTGCAATTTCTAAGATTGTGAACTTTCTTTATAATTATTGATGATTTTCTAGTGATTGTGAAAGCCGACACCTTGTTATATTTGATTGTGATGGTTTAGCCACACCTTGTGATCTTATTTGGTCGTAGCCCTCGTGGTTACATTTGATTTAGTGTTGAAATTGTGCACATTTATTTCTTTATTGTTGAAATTGAAATTTTGTTTTCTTTTAATTATGACTTTGGTGGCTAAACTAATTTATCCTTATTATTTTGAGAGTCGTATTGCTTGTTCCTCAGGGGCGGTATGAAGGCGGACTGGTGAGTATATCGAGGAAATGAATCACGAGGGAACCTTAGGGATGGGGGGTATGTAGGGCTATTTAAGCTGGGACCCGCCTGCCCACCTATGTGTGACTGACTATCTTGGAGGCTGGCCGCACAATGAGGTGGGTCACTTGTGGTCTTGTTTGGATGGTCTTGCCATGTGTGTGTGACCTAACACCATCAAGCCACTGAGTGTGAGGTATGGATTATGTGAGATGGATTTTGGATCTTGGCTCATGGATTATGTATTGTGGATTAGTATGCTGCTTTTCGGCCTCCAGATGGACCCTTGTGTAGCCTTGTGATGTGTTTTTACCAGTGATGTGATTGTGTATGTATGTGTTAGATGTATATTTCTTATGTGTTGTTGCTTATTGATGTAAAAGAGGGATAACCACACTATCTTAAATGTGGGTATATTGTGACTCTATGGTATAAATGGATTGGATATTATTGAGAATCATAAATTGTGACTTAAATATGTTACTGAAACATGATATGGTGTGTATTTTTGTTAATTTCAAGTAATCATTTGATGTGTTCTACCTTCTATGATATTTTGAAGATGATGTTGTGTAAATGGAAAATTGAGTTAATAGGAGTACTTGCTATTGTTATTAATGCTGAAACCCAGTATGTTATTGTAAGGGATGTAAGGAATTATAAATAAAAGTAGTTAAGAAGATATTGTTTTCAAATGTGAAGCCGAATAGTGATTTTAATTGCAATGATGCAGAAAGAGGGTGTACATTAATTATAGATTAGAGAAATTTTGGTACTAATGTGGTTATGTTTCCATTTTGAGCCATGTGACTTCCAGGAGTAAGTCGAGTTTTAGGGGGGGAGGATGTAGTACCCCTCCATTCTCACCTGGGATGTGCAGGTAGTCTGGCTAAGGAATCGGAAGAGGAAGATAGGACAAGGGCTTTTAATGGTATTTTATATGTTGAGATTGAATTAATTAAATAAGGGTAATATTGTTTATTAAAATATTAGATTAAATTGTATTTAAATTTTTAAATGTCTTATTTATGTTTTTAAAAGTCATGAGTTTATTAAATGATAATTAAAATATTAAATAGTGTTTATTATTTTAATTAATTATTTTTTGAGGATAATTGTTAGAATAAATTATTTAAATTAATTAGATAATGTGCTTTGCAAGTAAAGCTTGCAAAAGCTGATTAAAACGAAAAGTATTGAAGAATAGAAAAATAAATAAATAAAAGAATGAAAAAAATGAAAGAGCAAATGTGATTTGATATCTAACTGAAAAGCTTGCTTTTAAAGAATTAAATTGTTTTATTCTAGATTTTTTTGAGCTTTTTGAATAAACTGGAATATCTTTTATTTAATTAAGAATTTTGTGAGCTTTTCACACACAGGGATTTTATGGAGACAAGAATTGGAAAAAAAAGAAAGAATTGTGATACATTTTTTTTAATCTTCTGAAGTTTTCAAAAAGGATTTTTCCATTCTTTTATTTTGGCGAATACTTTGAAAAGAGTCATGGGATTAAGGATTTGAATTCGAGATTTGAGCACAGTTTTCTGAAGAGGATATTCGAAGCAGGAAGGAGAAACTCATCGTAGAGGCCATCGGGAACAAGCAAACATCATCAGATTCTCAAATAAGCGCAGGACTCCAGGTTCTTTATCTTAAATGTTTATTTAAATTGTGTTGTTAAAATATTGTCTGTACAAAATTGTAGATATTTATTTTGGTTTTGCGAAATTATAAAAAAAAAAAAGAATTAGATAATTTATTTACATATGTTGAAATATTGTCTGTTAATTCATTGTGAAATTTAAAAAAAAATCTTTGTAGAAGAATTGTGAAAATCTTATATCCTCTCTAAGGAAATGAATTTAAAATGGTAGAAAATTTGAAAATAAAACAATAGATAATTTAAAAAATCTCACATATAATTTAGAAGACCTCTGTAGGATTGAAAAACAAAGGAAATCCTCTGATAAATTAGGAAAAATTAAATCCTATGATAAAATAATAAATATTTTCCTGTAGAAAACAGCAGAGGCATAGGGTCACTAAATTCATCATAACTCACAATTTACAAACTGGGTATGGCTGAATTTTTTATGTGTTAAAATACTTAATAGCGCACCTTTAGTAAAAATTGTAGAAAGACCTAGATCCGAAAACAAAAGTTATACAAGTCGCAATACACTAGTTTTATTATTAGCATTGTTTGAATATAGTAAATTATTTTAATGTATTAATTAATAAGTATTTATATATATGTTTAATTATATGTATTATATATATATATATTTAAATATATTTGTTTAATTGGTTATTTTGATAGAATATATATTTTTAAAAGAAAATAAGCCTTAATTTATTGTATGGTTTATATCGAGACAATTGTAATTAGTTATATTGAAGGTTGGAATCTTTTAATAATCATATTAATTTAATTCTTGGATCTTTGGTTTTAGTGAGAACTCTTAATGATTTCACTTGTGGATTTTAGAATTGCCCAACTAAGAAATATCTTCATAAAATAGAGATTATTTTAGATTCTTCTTTATGTGGACTTAGCAGGTATGGTTTATTAAATTAAAATTAGTATATTATTGGTTACTTGGTTTTTTATGATAGACCTGTAGGATATTCAATTATTGTTGTTTTAGAAAATTCATCGTTTAGGTTATGATGTGATAAACCTAGCTTATTATCCATTACCATTACTTGATATACTTATACCAATTAAAATATCTACGAACTCATTTATTCATTACAATTATTAATATTGGAACAATAACTGATGGACTATAGTTTTAGATAGCTTTAAGATTCAACTTTATTAATTGCATATATTATGTTAGTTCAATTTATTAGCTATACATGGGTTCTAAAGATGATTGATTGATATGTTAATGAATAGGAGCTAAGAAATAGTAAAGGATAACATAGTTCAAGTGTAGATTACTATCTTGATTATAATTGTAAATGGTACTATCATATAATTCAAATGTTGATATTATATTGTTAAATTCTCATTTTGAATGACCCTTGAAATATTTTCATACATTAATAATCAATTTGTATATTATAAATTGATATCGTTGAATATTTAAGTTTTGAGTATTAGTTTATTGAGTGGTATTTGACTAGTGATAAGGATTTGATATCTATTGTAAGTTCCTATATTAACTGTTTGTTTGTTAACCAAGAAGGATGTGAAATCACTATTTTCTTCCATGGTGGATAGCTATAATATATATAAGTATATGTTTTATCGTGAGCTATCTAGCTAAAAGGAAATATTGTTATGTCTTGTGACCTTCCTTGTGCAAGTATGAATAAATATTTGAGTAGGCTATTTTATTTTGTAAGATTATGCCCTTGTTCTTTAGTCTTGAAGCCTTCACCTAAGTGGGTGCTTGGCCATATATGCAGGGTGATGTCTCTGGACCCTAGAAAGGTTACATACCACTCCTCTAGTATGTACAATGTACATGGAGTCATATAATGCTTATGCAGAGGATTGAGGAGTTGAGTGTGTATTTGTGAGGTGTGCATTACTTACTTTTGTGTTAGGGTAGATTCCTTAAAGAGAGTCTTATGAGTGGAACCCTTGGATTTGAAAGTGGGTCGTGTGAGTTAGACAGGCTCAAGTTTGCAGCCTACCTCTACCTGGAAATTATATAGGAAAGGCCATCAAGTGATGACTCAGGAGGCATTAGGTCAGGCCCCTAGGACTGTTCTTCTGAGTCTTGTTTGAGACTTGTCATTTATTTTTGGTAACGTAAAAGCTATCCATTGATTTATATAGCTTCTCTTGGTGATCACGTGCTAACTATCTTTGTTCTGAAGTGTGTGCCAAGTCATGTAGACCTTGCAGGTATAGGCATTGGGAGCAAGAACTTGTTGATAAAATAGAATGTAAGAGGTATGTTAAGCTGACCTAAGTAAGTAGACTCTATTTCCAAGTTAGTAAAAATGCAAATCAGCTATCATTTCTTATGGAACAGCCATGATCATTTGGATATAAGCTATAGAAGTAGTGAATTATTTGTTGTTATCTTTATTTTTAGACGTTGTTAGTTGTTGATTGTGAAGTAACCTCTAAATTGCCCCAAAGAACTAAGTATAATAGTGCTTAAAATGATAATGTATTTATGCTGGTTATAGTTAGTATTCTTGCATGGCTGTTGCAAAAATTGTTTGCAATGTTTGTTCTCTGGGGTTTGCATGGCGGGCGTTACACAATCCTAGAGTTGGCAAGGACCTTATTTTTCAAGTTCCCACTTGAATTTCTCCAGCCACACTTATTCTTAGTGGATGACATAGAAGCTTGGCCACACTAGCTCCCCCTTACATGGCACTGACTTCTCGGGTCAACCAAGCTTTGAGTTCTCTTGAATAGCCCATGAAAAAATCTTCATATCTACTAAGAACCATGAAAATGTGGGATGGCTTGGCAACGACCCTTGTTGCACTAGAAAATAGAAAAGAATTTTGAAAACTACACAAATGGTTTTTAATTAGGGCACATATTCAGGTGGCCACACATGAGGCAACATTAGCTCTGATAAGTATTTTTCCTAGCCTACATAGATTATGTTGTATAGGGTTTCACGCACCACACAGGTACTAAGGGAATCACTTGTTTGTGTGACACATCTACACCTATAATGTTGATTCTTTCCCATAGCATTCAAATGTATATACTGGTCAGGAGTAGCTTGGCTTTAGCTCATCACCAGTTCAATCATTCCCTTAGAGTGAGTGCTTTTTCCCACTAAGGCAAACCCTCTAAGAGGTAAACACAAAATTGGATGGGTTTGGCTTTCTAATCATTGATTTTGCACAAGGTGAGAGTATAATACTTACCACCCCTTTAAACACAATAAACAATGTTCATTAAGTTCCTAGTTAGATCTATATGAGAGAAGATAATTGTTCATTTTAAAGCACCAAATGAAATGTGGTCTAGGCTATACAGATAATCAGTTTCTAAATCAAGTCTTCAATGAGCATCCTGCATCAAATGTCATTAGTAGTTTCAAGTTTAAGTCTTCTACAAGTGAGAGTTTATGTTGAACCAACAAAGAGAAAATTAATGATTAGCTAGAGAAACAAAAATTAAACTATGAAGGGAAAAAGACATTAATCTAAATTAGAAATTAAAAACTAATCTAAAATTTAAAGCTAATATGAAATTAAAAACTTATCTGGATTAAAAATTAATCTAAGTTAAAAGGTTAATCTAAATTAAAAACTAATCTAAAACTAAAAGTTAATTAAAAATTAATCTAGAATTAATGATAAAAACTAATCCACAATTAAAAGCTAATCTAAAATCTAAAGTTAAAACTAATTTAAACTAAAAGCTAATTTAAATTAAAAATTACTCTAAATTTAAAGGTTAATCTAAATTAAAAAATAATTTAAATTAAAAACTAGTCCTAATTAAAAGTTAATCTAATCTAAATTCTAAAATTAAATCTAAGTTAAAAATAAATCTAAATTAAACTTAAAATTAAATGTAAAACTAAAATAAAAAATAAATCTAAGTTAATTCTAATTTAAATCTAAATTAAAGTTAATTAATAATCAATCTAAAATTAAAAACTAATTTAGATCTAATACTAAAACTAAAATTAACACTAAAATCAAATTCAAATCAAAACTAACTTAAAACCAAAACTAAATTAAAGCAAAAATCTAAATTAACAAGACTTTGTACATTCAACCATTTGATGAAAAGAAGATAGATTTCCATGCCAACTATTGCAAACACTTGCCTGATGGTTCAAAATAGAATGAAATGATTGGAGGATATGGATTGCTGGAAATGTTCATAATAAAATGAAACAATTGTAGGCTGCATTCAAAATGGAATAATTACGATTGCCAGACATGTTCAAACTGACATGATATATTCATAATGTGTTGAAAATGTGATGATTTGTAGGATACATTCAAACTGAAAGCAATAATTCCATTACTTATGTATAGCTCATCAGAAAAGCTAGAAACCATTTATCATTATTTCTCATTTGCATGTCTATCTTTCTTAATGCATGCCTACCTTAGATTAATGACAAGAGACTATACCACTAGCAACAAGAAAAGACATAGAGGATGCAATCTAAGAGGAATCTAAGAAGAAAATACAACCTACAAATAGAGCATTAAACAAACTTGCAAGTTAGATATGGATAAATTTTTTTGAAAAAACTTCTATCAAGTGAATCAACCCATAGTTGTGATCTTATGATATCTCAAAAGTTTTGATCTCAGTTTTTGTGATTTTCAGAAAAAAATAGGAAAACATCAAGATGCAAAAACCCATTTAATTTCTTACAAACCCAATTTACAATTTGTGAGAAATTTTCATCCCACCGGGCATGCCAAAATGTAGATGGAGGAAATAGAGTTCTGAATCAGAGATTCAAATTATTCCAACATCTTGCAATGGAGTACTTGCAAAAACCCACATACATGCACAAACCAATATTTAGTCTAAACACACATGCATGCAATATAAAACTACTCCATTGTTCTCCCACAATCAAGATCTTGTGTTAAACTAGGTGCCCTCAGTAGCAGGGACAAGAGGCTATGATTGATAGATATAAGAGATTATTCAAGATGCAGATCATATGCAAATATTCTAAGTACAAATGAAAGTAAATTAAATGTTGAAATTGAAATGCAAAACAAAGATTATGGATGCAGAATCTGTGGACATGCAAAAAGAATGAAGCTATAAAGAAACCTGGAGGAGAAAATATGAGAGAGGGCTATTATTAAATAGGCATCCTTGGGGTGAATCCAATTTGTAGAGCAAATGTGGGATAAAAGATTAGCTTGGAGGAGTATGTACCACATGGATGAAATGAGTGAAATAGAGGGATTGAAATAAGATAAATAGGAGATAAAGAAGCTATGGAAGAGGTTAGAAGAATATGTAATGAAGGATATTGAAATGTTCATAATATTATTAAATGGATCTTGAATATATGAAAATTATGGTAAAAAGGAGGAAATTGATATTATGATATAATGAAGAGTAATAATATAATAGTACTTGGATCCACTTAATGATTGGAAAATTCTGAATAGGACACTTTTAATGAAATTTTTTGTGTCTACATCTATATATGGGTTCATCAACCATAAATTTATAATACATCAGCCCATAGGAAAAAATTTTAGTGTGTATATAAAATACCATAAGTACAACATGGGCTATAGGGTAATCCCTCCCTTAGAATGGGAAGGAGCCAGCTATTGTGACCTTGATGGTACTACTTGTTGTGATCCCCTTTCTATTTAGTCTCCACTCTAACCTCAATATGATCTAGGAGGCGATGGTCCCATCACTCCCTCACACATTGATATCTATGATCTAGATCTATTAGATCTACTACATATAAAACTAGGAGATTGACACTCTGGGGTACTAATCCCTCATACAAAGATTTATAGTATAATGCCTTGTATACTAATCTTATGATCTCAAAGATAATCTTCATAGTATATCCTTGTGCTACATCTCTCACCCTACCAAGAGATTACTTTGATCTCTAAAATTGAATAACTACATTATCCTTCATCACTACATCATACTAGCTAGTTGCATTTGTATAATAGCTAGTTATGCAAGTGTAAGCCTTGAACCTAGGCCTACAAGGCTACAACCTATCCATTCCATCATGCTTTATAATCTATTGTACAACTTGTGGTTGTACTACCTATTTTACCACTAGTGGAGGCGTATCTACTTGTTACACTAGTGGTTGTGGTATTACCGATTTCTATACTCTTGGTGCTCATATGACTAGTGGAACCATTATTGCTATGCCACTTCATCTTCCACCCCCACCGTCATCACCTCTTCCACCACCACATCCACCACAATATCAAGACTCCATCATCTCCAAAATCTACTCAATGGTGAAATCACTCCCTCTCCTCCTATCCCATCCTTTTCCACCCTCTTTACCTACAAGGACTGTCAACCATGTCGGCCTAATCCTTGCACACCATGTATCAGTTGTGGGTGTGGTCCATACATATAATATTTGGATGAGGTATCAACTAAACTTGTACTAATCCCTCAAAGTAACCAATATTTTTACCTAGAATACCCATAAGTACTTGATATAGGACCTCTTTATGAGATCTAGCATACAAGACCCCCCCATCGACCCATCCTGTCTCTCTCCAAAAAAAATTACAAACTGAACTAGGAATGTATAAATTGATAATTTTTCCAAATTTGTTGATAAAATAATTAGATTTTCTATAGTATGGGAGATGATCTCCATCATCAAAAAAAATATCACACTACCTCCATGACCTCCATGTAAATTTTACCATGTCATCTAGAACCCCCCTCCAACATGACACATCACATAGTCTGTGATGGGTCAATGCATTATAATCATATCTATATAAAATGGGTACCTACATTCTCATGCAATTTCAACTATTGGTCATGTGATTTATGTATTCTACCATGCCCATATGTGAGAGAGAGTCAATTAGAACCCTATGCTAGATCCATATTGATTGAAAACTTGATGCAACTAGTGATATAAATTATCCAACACAAAGGGACCCCATGCATCAAGTGTTGCAAGTATGAGGATTTGGTGTTTTTATTAATGCCAACAAGCCTATGTTTTCATTTATGTCTACTATTGGATAGGATTTTTTCAAGATTATGAGCAGTTGATGCTTTGATTAGTTGCATTATGTTGTCATTAGTAAAGCTACTAGTGTCAACCTCTAGTGTCATTGTGATAAGCTTATGTTATCTATTGTTAAGTTTCTATTTATTTAGTTGTGTTGAAAAAATGTTAAAGATAATGAAGATGTGTCTCTAGTGCTTGGTTTCCAAGTGATTTTGAGAAAATTTGATAAAAAGAGGAAATAGTGGGTTGTAGTGGTGTTCTATGTTGTAGAATTATGTTTTGGATGTTCTCCCCATTTCTTCTAGATTCAATATTTTCTTGTGCAATTTAGATATGTTGGTGAGAGGTGTTCAAAGGTGTTCTATTTGAAAATTGATGTGCTAGATCACCGTGTAAAAGAATTTTTGTTCACTAGCATGCGATTTTTTCTTGCAAAGATGTCTAGGAGAAATGTTTTTGTTCAAATTTTCTTTGCAATTATGTTTGAGGTCATCTAAACCTAAAGGAATGTTAATGATGTTGGTATTTTGCTTCATTCAAGAAGGTTTGAGGTTTCATGCTTCAAAAGATGATTTTCTAAGTTGCGGTGCATGGTAAAGTTATTCAGATGTACTAAGTGTGTACATTCTTTAGGTGAAATTTTTTGCAAAGAAGTTTGTTGTATTTCAAGGTGTTTATGGAATATTCCAAAGTGTGTTCAAGTGACAATTTTTTTTCCATGAGATATGGTGAGATCAAAGGAAGCATGTACTTAAAAATTTAATGGTGTTTACAAGGGTATAGGCTAACCTTAGTGTTTACACTACTTGCAAAGATGCTTAGTTGATTGTGGAAGCATGGTGTGGTGTGGCATGTAAGGATGGATTTAGGTCCTAGCTAAAAAAAAATTGGTACACCTTCATTCCTTCCCATTGTGGGAATGTTTTGATTTCAAAATAATTTGAATTTTCATATTTGAGATGCATAGATGACCTTGGAGAAGGTTTCACAGTTGGAGATAGGGTATGTGCAGGATCGTCATGGAAAAAGCAGGCCCTTAAGTGGCAAAAAAATTAGAAAAATCAGAGTTAGGCAACTTGATGTAAAAATTTGAATAAGTTATCTATATTATTTCAAAAAGGAAATATCTGTAAAGTGTAGAGATCATGTAAAATTGGATGTAGTTTCTAAACTACTAGGTTTTTTTTTTTTTTTTAAATCTATTTGGTGAAAATTTAAAATTTCAATGCATTAGTACTTAAATTTCAAAGAAAAAATAGGAAGTAGGTGTCATCACATTACCCTAATACAATAAAATGATAGTAATTAATTTTTTATATTATTTTAGTTATAAATGGGGGCTCATGTTAAGTGTGATGCATATTTTTTTGTAATTTTTTAGTAAATGGTATTCTCTGATTTTTTATTTACAGCACACTAAGGCTCATGAAAATCTCATATGTCTTCATGGCATTCAAAATTTAAGCAAATTCAATTTTATTTTTTCTAATCTATAGTGTGTGAAGTATGAGATGAAACCATGTTTTGATTCAAAATGTGATACATTTAGAAGAAGCTATAGATGTTTTTCAATTGGCCACCTCAATCGAGGGGCTTTACGATTATAATTCAAATAGAAGAAATGAGCAACATTTTTTAAATTCAAAGTAAAGCATAATTTATATTGGTGGAAAGCTAAGAATCTCCTTTAAAAACCATTTTCGTTTCATCATTTTTTGGTAAAAAAAAGTTGTCAGCCACATACACTACAAATACCCATCATATTGCCACTTTTTGGCCCATCATGATCCTGCACATACGCGATAGTATAAGTATGAGTTGATTTGTTGAGGGATGAACATATAGATGTGAGAGATACAAATGATGTCAAGTGCATAGTCACAAAGTGCAAAATTTAGAACTGTAGTGTAAGCTTTCATGTGTTAGATTACTAGATAGAGTGAGCAGAAGGTGTATACAATTCTTTATTCATGTTACAAAGGTTTTCATGACATTGTGGTTGATTATTTTTTGCATTGAGATGATTTACTCTATGTAACATTCCTTCTCTATCTTTTAAATTTTATTCTAGTAGCGAGCCTTTCTCTTTTTGGGTAGTGTTCCCTCTAGTAGTGAGCCCTTCTAATCGGTATTGATATTACTTATATGATGAGATAATCATCACTATGGTTTTCCCTTCTTGGGTTATTCACGTAAATTTGGTGTTCTCTTATGTATGGTTTTAAGTTGTTTTATTTATTTTTTATATTATTTTCATGCTAATACATCATAATAGATTAAGGTTTTATTGACTGAATGTGGATCTAAATGTTAATGAGGGTTTTAAATATTTAAGGTACAATTGATTCACCCCCTCTTATTCATATTGTGTATTCAACAATTGGTATTAGAGTAAGGTACTTTGGAAGAAAGCTTAACCACATGAGGTAGATATAAGATGGTGCACAATAATGAAATTTGTATATTTGATGAAATAGATTATGCATTCTACAAAACAAGGATGGAAGGCTTTCTTGACTATCTAGGATATGATGAATAGAAGTTAGTTCAGAATGGATATACTATGCCTACCAATTATTCTAGCACTAAATCTAACCTCAAGGATCATGAAATATATAGTAAAGAAAGGTATGTTCTTTTAAGTAGTCTTGCAAAGTCTGAGTTGGTGAAAGTTATGAATTTGAAAACTAATAAAGAAATTTAGGATAGGTTGGAATTTTTTTATGAAGGAGATGATATTGTAAAATAAGCTAATATGTAGAATTTAAAGATCACATTTGAGAGCTTACAGATGTCAAAAAATGAAAACATTACAAGTTATAAGTAGATGGAAAATGAAGTGGTCAACTCCATCAAAGGTCTTGGTGGAAAAATCAAAGAACCAAAAATATCAAAGAAAATTATCAGAACCATTCCTAAAGTTTGCAGTCATAAATTTTCTAGAGCATTATACTTGAGATCAATTGTATGGTTCACTAACTGCATCTAAAATGAGATAATTTGGTCCAAATAATCATGCAAAAGTTGAGATTGCTTTTAAGGCTGCAAAAATAAGAATATTGAAGAATCAGATCAGGAGGATCTTGATTATGTGGACACTAACTTTGTGAGAAGATGAAAAATGGTATTGATATGTATAAAGGTAATTTTCCTTTCAAATGATTTAGTTGT
>VDFB02256132.1:9368911-9388550 GCA_007258455.2 Sequoia sempervirens
TCAATCAACAATGAAGTGTGAAGAATTGAAATTGTATCAGTAAAGGATTTAAAATCTATAAAAGGTTATAACTTGGATGTTTTATGTTCGAAGAATGTTCATGATGAATGCTGTTGTATAATGACACCAAAAAGATAAGTCTAGAATTGTATGTAATTTTAGTTACTGTAATACAAAGTGATTTCTCTTGGTGTTTTGGGTTTTTCTCCTATAAGGGTTTTCCCACGTATATCTAGTGTTCATGTGTGTTTGTCTAATACTCTATTTCTATAATATGTTTCATAGCGCATCTCAACTTGACTGTAATTGAAAATTTAAAAGTACTTCTGCATTCTTTCCTGAGGTATTGACATTAGGAGAATTGTTTTCCGCATCTAATTTTCCTTACAAGTGGTATCAGAGCCTAGCCAATTGTGTTATCCTTGGGGGTACATTGGGTTTTTTGTGTCAATAATATTCAGTGGGAGTCTTGTGGAGATTGTTATTTCTAATTATAAGTTAAGATGGCTAGTACATTTGGGAAGATTGAAATAGAGAAATTCAATGGCAGTAACTTTGAATTGTGGAAACTCAAGATGGAGGATCTCTTAGTAGATCAAGATCTTTGACTTGATGTGTCTGGAACTAAACCTATAGGCATGAAGCAAGAAGAATGGGGCCTTGTACATAGAAAAGCTAAGGGGCTGATAAGGCTCTATTTGGTAGACTCAGTTCTTCTCAATGTGCATGAAGAGAAGATTGCCTCTCTCTTGTGGAAAAGATTGGCATCCATTTATCAAGGGAAATCCTTGGTAAATAAGTTGTTCCTAAGAAAGAAGATCTACTCTTTGAGAATGTAGGAAGGATGGTTTGTAGCTGATCATTTGAATGCATTTAACATGTTTCTCACACAATTAACATCTGTTGGTGTAAAGATTTAAGAAGAAGATCATTGTATGCTTTTGTTACGTTCTTTGCTAGACTCTTGGGATCATCTAGTGATGGCTATTCAGAGTACAACATCTAGTTTCAAGATGGAAGATGTTGTTGGTTCCTTGCTGTTAGAAGAGATGAGAAGAAAATCTTCTAAGATGGCTAACGAAGCTCTTTCTATCAGAGGAAGGTCAAAATAAAAAGTCAAGAAGAAGGACAAGAAGTCCAAATCAAAATTAGAAGGGAGATCAAAGTCTCCTAGCAAGAATTCCAAGGTGAAATGTTGGAACTATGGGCAACCTGGTCATGTCCAAAAGGATTGTAAAGAGGAGAAAAAAAAGAAGAAGGGCTCTTCTGATAATGGTTCTTCTCATAGTGATGGTGACACCTTCATTGTAGCCTTGGCTACACAGGCATCGGATGATGTTTGGCTGATTGATTCTAGAGCATCATTCCACATGACATCTCACAAAGAATGGTTCACAAAGTATGAATAATGCGATGGTGGAAAGGTGTACTTGGCAAGTGATTCTACTTTAGAGATAGTTGGTTGTGGAAAATTCATAATTCAATTCCCTGATGGCAGAATAAAGGGGATCAATGATGTGATGCACATACCAAGTCTGGCTCAAAATTTGCTAACTATCAACAAGCTCAATGATACTAGAGTACATGTCTTGTTCTTGGAAAGTGGCTACAAGATGACTAGAGGTTCAATGGTGCTAACTAGAGGTGCGCAATTTGGTACCCTGTACAAGCTGGATGCACAATTTGTTCAATGTAACAGTGTCTCTTCGAAGTCACTAAAAGTTGCTCATGGAGGTAAAGAGGGAAATATCCCTAATTATGTAAACTCTACGGAAGTAAAACTTCCTTCAGAGAAGACTATGCTTTGGCATCATAGGTTAGGCCACATAGGAGAAAAAGGTTTAAAAACTTTGAAAAATAAAAACCTGGTTGAGGGGCTTGAAGATAGTAATCTAGAATTTGAATTATGTGAACACTATATAAATGGAAAGTAGCACCATGTTTCATTTTATGACAGTCCTCATAAATCTTCGGGTTTGTTAGATTATATCCATTCAGATGTGTTTGGTCTAGTGAATGTTCCTTCATTGTCTAAATCAAGATACTATGTGTCATTCATTGATGATTATTCAAGGAGAGCATTTATATATTTTTTGAAAAGTAAATCAGAAGTGTTTAGTCAATTTACGGAGTTTAAAAATCTTGTTGAAAATCAGACTGGTAAAACAATAAAATGCTTAAGGACTGATAATGGTGGTCAATTCTATTTTGATGAATTTGAAAGATAGTGTAAAGACCATGGAATTAAAAGACACAATACTACACCTTATACTCCACAGCAAAATGGAGTTGTAGAAAGGTTCAATAGGACAGTGATGGAGAGAGCATGAAGTATGCTTAGTAGTGCTAGTTTGGAGGAGAAGTTCTGGGCTGAAGCTACTGCTACTACATGTTACTTGGTTAATTGGTCTCCAAACTCTACTCTTGTTGATAAGACACCTTTGGAAGTGTGGTCTAGTAAGAATACCTCTCTTAGACATATTCGAGTCTTTGGCTATGAGGCATATGCACATTTGCTAGATGTAAAAAGATTTAAGTTGGAGAACAAGGCTATCAAGTGTATTTTTATTGGCTATAGTGATAACATTAAAGGATACAAGCTTTGGAATCCTGTTATAGAGAAGGTTGTATACAAAAAAAGTGTAATCTTTCGTGAGTTGAAACCTTCCACCTTGGATCTGCCGTCAGAGACAAAGTAAGAAAATAGTAAGGATGTAGCAACAATTCCTCCTACACCAAAGAAAGATGAATTGAAGATTCAAAATGTACCTGAAACTGAGGAGAGCTCAAGCAGCTTTGAAAGTTCTGAAGAAGAAGAACCTCAGCCTCAGCCAGTGAGGAGGTTAACCCAAGAAAGGAAACAACCAGATAGGTATGGGTTCTCATTAACTGATTCTACTTGTGCCTATGCTTTAATTTCTAGCATTGACGAGTCTAGGACTATAAAGGAAGCAATTAAAATGTCTGATTCAGATTCTTGGTTGGAAACCATGGATGAGGAAATGGCGTCATTAGATAAAAATGAAACTTGGAGTTTGGTGCCCTTGCCTAAAGGCAGAAAACCTCTGGGCTGCAAATGGGTATTTTAGAAAAAGATTGGTTTGGATGGTAGTGTAGAAAAATACAAAGCAAGACTGGTTGCAAAGGGTTATTCCCAGGTAGAGGGAATTGATTATGGGGAAATATTTTCTCTTATAGCAATGCTGACATCCATTAGATTTCTATTATCACTTGTAATAGCGTATGACTTTGAGGTTGAATAGATGGATGTGAAGACAACATTTCTTCATGGAGATCTTGAAGAAGAAATCTATATATCCTAGCCTGAGCACTTTGTTGAGAAAGGTAAAGAAAAACTAGTATGCAGATTAAAGAAGTCTCTATATGGGTTAAAGTAGTCACCTAGAATGTGGTACCAAAAATTTGATACTTATGTATTATCTTTAGGCTTTGAGAGATCAAAATTAGATCACTGTGTATACTATAAAGCTAAAAGTGATTAAGTGTTTTTTATTGCTCTTTATGTTGATGATATGTTATTCATAGGAAATAGCAAGCTAATGATTTCTCATCTTAAGTCTCAGTTGTCTACTAAGTTTGAAATGAAGGATCTTGGTGCAACAAGATATATTCTGGGGATGGAGATATCCAGGGACAGGAAGAATAGAAAGCTCTGGCTCAGTCAGAGTAAGTATATAAGGACTGTTCTAGAGAGATTTTGTATGAATGATTGCAAGCAGTTAGTTGTTCCAGTCATGCAGGGAACAAAGCTATATGTTGAGGACTGTCCAAAATATCCTACTAAGATGGAGGACATGACCAGTGTACCCTGTGCTAGTGCAGTAGGCAGTCTCATGTATGTAATGGTTTGTATAAGGCCAGACATTTCCCAAGCAGTGGGAGTACTTAGTTGATTTATGGAAATTCCAGGTAGAATACATTGGGATGCTGTGAAGATAGTATTTAGATATTTGAAGGGAACTTCAAATTTTGCATTATGTTACCATGGGAATTTTGTTGAATCATAGAGGACTCTCAGCACTCATGGATATGTAGATTCTAATTGGGCATGGGACATTGATAGCAGGAGATCCACTAGTGGATATGTTTTCATATTGAATGGTGGTGTAGTGAGTTAGATGAGCAATTGGCAGGCTGTAGTCACTTTATCCACTACAGAGGTTGAATACATGGTAGCTACCCATGCTTGTAAAGAAGCTATATGGTTGAAACATTTGTGTTCTAACATTGTTTTTGATGCAGGAGAAATAACAACCTTATGTGATAGTTAGAGTGCCATTTGTCTAGCAAAGAACCTAACTTTCCATGCTAGAACGAAACATATTGATGTACAGTACCACTTTGTATGAGATGTGGTTCAGGATGGAAAGGTCAATTTAGAAAAGGTTGATACTCTGGAGAATTTCGCAGATGCATTGATGAAGCCAGTGAGCACAGAAAAGTTCAGGTGGTGTGTGTTGGTGTGAATAAGTCTTGTACCTAGTTTATTCCTTTACTAGGACTTAGGGGACTTAATTCACATGTTAAGTTTACTTAGGATATTACAGTCAAGTATCTTAGATACAAGCATTAGTTGTCTTATCTAGAATTTCCACTTTCCTAGGTAGTTATGAGTTAGTTGTCTCATGTGATAGGATTAAGACACTTGTCATGATCTTGTCTTATCCTATCTCTCATCCTTGCCTTTATAAGCAAGGCATCTCTAGCATATTTGCTAATAGATGGCATATAGCATTGTATAGTATTGCATTGATCATATTGTATCATATTGCAATCCTTGTTTGGTGGAATAGCATCTTCCATTGTTGCTTCTCTCTATCTCTTGTGGAGGTTCTTTGGCATTGCAGATTGAATATCTTGGGTTGGTAACTCCAACATGGTATCAGAGCTTTGAATCTGGCAAGCCCCTTCCATTTTTTTATTAGAGAGTTTCCATCAATTTCTATTGTCATTTTTTGAGTTCTTGTATCCTATATTGCATGCTTGCATTTTTGGTGAGATCTAGTGATTGCAGCGCTTTTCGCTATAGTGGCAGTATTTTAGGTTGTCCCATTGCGTCCAAGAGGCTCGAAAAAGTCAGATCTGGCTTTTGTTTCACCTGATTTCGTCACCATTTGCAGTTTTGGCAAAGAAGGGTTTCGAGCTCAGATCTGGTGAACAACTTTTTACATGAGCACTTTGAGCCAAAAAAATAAGCCTCTGGGCCAATGCACCGGCGGTGTGGCCATTACTCTAATTTTTTGATATACAATTTGCCTATTCGCAAAAAAAGTTGTTCCTTCTGAGCAGTTCAGCGTAGGTGTCGTGACGCCCTCCCCGCTGTACGCATGTCGCCGGAATTTTGAAAAAAATATATTATATTCTTCAATGGGTAATTTTATTTATTAAAAAAAAAAAATTCAAAAAAAAAAATTTAAATATTTTAAAGCCTTTTGCTACCAAGCAGGTTGTTTAATGCCCTGCACTTTTGTCCGCTAACTGCGGGTGTGATGCATTGGTTTATCTACAACCGCTGAGTCCAGCGCTTTAAGAGCCGCCACCGAATCGCTGGTCGCGAAGTAGAGCCCGCTAGCTGCCATCGACGCTTTCAATGCTGCCTACCTACCGCATGTTTCACCGCCATCGAACACATCGTAATCGCTAAGGCCGCATCACGAATCACGATCGCTATCGTGAACCGCCGTGGAGGGCGTGAATGTTAGATCGCCAAATGCATAACCAAACCACTGGACTTTTTTTGGTACGTTCCATGGTCACGCAGGATTAGGACCTGTACCGAAAATGAATTTTTTTGCACTGCTTAGCTTTCAAAGGCCCAAAATAGGCCTTTTTTTCTTTTTTGCATAACTTTTTGCCACGAAGTCAGTTTTTTGCAAACGAGATATCGTCGGAAAGCTGGTTCGACGAACTTCGCAGTGGTATAGGTTATTTTTCCAGATTTTTCCATTTTTTGCAGATTTTTTAGCTTGAAGGTACAAGTGCATTTATTGCTTGTTCTTGATGTAACTTTTGCCAACGAAGTCGAAATTTGGCAAACTTTTTTTTGAAATTGATCAGAAAATCGCAAGGAATCTGTTTGTAACCTCTATTTTCAGCTTTGCAAGCTCCTTTTTCTGAAAAATTGTAAAAATCACCGTGTGTTATAAACGGTTGATTTGAGCTTGTCACTTGTAAAATTGCAAAAAAATTGTTCATTGTAATTTGCTGGGGGGGGTTGCAAAATCAGTTTTAATACATTCTGGGGGGTGAAAGGCATAATTTAAGTGCCACATTGTCCTTTTCTTTTGGTGATTCATGGCGGATCTAAGGAAAATTGAACCACTCACTCCACACAATTATCATACATGGAAGCTAAAAATGACTCAATTGTTACAATCTAAGGGTTATGGTCAATGTTAGATGTAGAACAACCTGAATTTACAAGGGATTATGAAAAGTTTGTCCATAGATGTAAAATGGATGAAGCAAAAGGGCTCATTGGCTTACATATATCTGATAATCTATTGTTTCATATTTCAGAGTGCAAAACACCTAAGAATGTTTGGGAGAAACTTGAAGAATTGTATGGTAAAGTAAATCATTTCAGAACCTTGCAACTTCAAGCAGAACTTCAATCCCTCTCTCCAGATACGTTTCCTTCAATGCAGGATTTTCTTGCTCAATTCAAGATGATTTTGTCACAGTTGAAAGGATGTGGACGTGATGTATCTAGTAATGAATGTATCTTCTTGATTCTGTCTAAGTTAAAGGGCCCTTATCAAGTGTTTTCTTCTACTTTTTATTCAACTATGGATGCAATAGGGACAGATTACAAAATGCCTACATTTGAGTTATTTTGTGATCATCTTTACTAGGAGGGAGGCTGCTAATTCAGCTGATGCCTTACCTAATTCTAAGAATCATGCTCTAATGGCTCAATCATCCAAGGGTAAAGGAAAGAACAAGAAGAAGCCCAAAGTGTAATCATCTTCGTAGTGAGAATCCCTCCAAATCGAAGGTTTTTCTAAGAACAATCAGAAGTCCACTTAATCTCCTTCTTCTTCTACCTCTGGAGATTCTTCTTCCAAGTCCAAGAAAAAGAACGGAGATCCTTGTTCATTTTGTGGCAAAATTGGACATGATGCATCTCATTGCTTTAAGAGATTAGAGGCCTTGGAGGAAGCTATGAAGAAGCACAATATTTCAGTGGCTAAGCCTTCTTCAATGGGCAAAGGGCAAGCTCTTTCTACACGAGCTATGCATTCACCTTCAGATAGTTGGATTCTTGATTCAGGTGCCTCACATCACATGACAAATTCACAAGATCTTCTTGATTCCATAGTTCATACTTCTACTTCTCAGATTGCAGTTGGGAACTCTTCACAGATTCCATTTTGGTGACAGGCTCCGTTCAGATGCTAGATGGGTGCATTGAGGATGTTTTACTTGTTCCTGATATTTCAACGAATCTTCTTTCCGTATATCAGATTTGTCATTCTGGAGATGGGAAGTTAGTTGAGTTTTCTCCACAGAATGTGACTATTAGATAGTTGGAAGATCCTGAGAAGGTTGTTACAACAGGAGTAGTTGATCATGAGAATCATTTGTATCAATTTGATGGATTTGAGTCTTCATCAGGGTCATGTTTTGTTGCTCATGCTAATTCAATGAGCAAGCTTTGGCATGAGAGATTTGGGAACTTGAATTATAAATATCTTCAGCAAATGAAAACACATAACTTAGTGGTTGGTCTTCCTAAGATCACCTACACTGATGGTGTTTGTGAAGGATGTGTTCTTGGCAAGCAACATCAAGATCCTTTTCCTAAGGGTCACACTACACGTACAACCACACCCCTTGAGTTGGTCCATAGTGATCTTATGTCATTCCCAACTCCTTCTTTTTCAGGGGCCAAGTATGTGCTAACATTCATTGATGATTTTTCCCCCCGGACATGGGTCTACTTTCTGAAGCTCAAGAGTGATGTCCTCACCAACTTCAAGACTTTCAAATTATTTGTGGAGAAGCAGTCAGGTTTTTCTCTTCGATAGATACGCACCGATAATGGGGGGGAGTATGTTAATCAGGCATTTCAGGATTTTTGTAGTGCGAATGGTATTCTTCATCAGCACACAGTTCCTTTCACTCCGCAGCAGAATGGTGTGGCCGAGAGAAAGAACAGGACTCTCAGGGAAATGGCCAATTGTATGATTCAGTCTAGGTCCATGGCTCCCGCTTTTTGGGCCGAAGCTGTCAATTGTGCCAACTATATTCAAAATCATATGCCCCACAAGGCAGTGTGAAATATGACCCCTGAGGAGGCTTGGTCTCATTGCAAGCCAAATGTTTCCTTCTTCAGAGTATTCGGTAGTGAGGCTTGGGCATTCATTCTGAATGGTTGGCGTAAATCCATGGAGAAGAAGAGTCAGTGTTACATTTTTGTTGGCTATTGTGAGGATGTGAAGGCATACAGATTATTTGATCTTAACACACGAGAGGTTCATTTCCGACGTGATGTTCAATTTTCTGAGGCCTTCACCCAGCTAGATCCTCCTTCGACTTCTTCTTCATCACAACCTACTCAATCTTCTTCAGTTGATGATACTTTGCTACTTGAGGAAGATTTTGATGATGGTCTTGATGAAACTCCTCCTCACTCACCCACTAGGCCACGATGGGCTCAAGTTACTCTTGAGGAGGCTGGTCCTCTTGTTGGTGATCCTACAGACACTCGCCACACTCGTTCTCAGACTTCTGGAATCAGTCTTTTGAGTCATACAGTTTCAGATGATCCTCAGAAGTTTTCAGATGCTTCAGGTATTCCAGAGTGGGATAGTGCTATGGATGATGAGTATTCTTCTTTGATGAAGAATCATACTTGGGATCTTGTGCCTCTTCCTAAGGGAAGAAAGTTGGTTCGGTGCAAGTGGGTGTATCGTACCAAGTATGCAGCAGATGGTTCCATTAACAAGTACAAGGCTCGTCTTGTTGCAAAGGGGTTTTCTTAGGTTGAAGGGATTGACTATTCCGAGACCTTTGCTCCTGTTGCCAAGATGGATTCTATTCACCTTGTCCTTGCTATAGCTACATCTTAGGGATGGTCAGTGTTTCAGATGGATGTGAAGAGTGCTTTCTTGCATGGGGATCTTCATGAGGAGATCTATATGGAGCAGCCACCAAGTTTTGTGCAAGACTCTTCACTTGTTTGTAGGCTTCGACGTTCATTGTATGGTCTCAAACAAGCCCCTAGGGCTTGGTATGAGAAGATGGATAGTTTCTTGCTTGCTTCCGGCTACACTCCCTGTCATTCCGATCCCACAGTTTATACACAGAGACATGGAGAGGATCTACTTATACTTGTGCTCTATGTGGATGATTTGATTCTCACAGGAAGTTCTACTTCCATGATTCAGAGTACACAGCGAGCATTGATGGAGCGATTTGATATGACCGACCTTGGCCTTTTGCATTACTTCCTTGGTCTTTAGATTCATCAGACTTCTGAGGGGATCTTCATTTTCTAGCAGAAGTATGCTCTTGATTTGCTTCAGATATTTGGCATGGTTGATTGCAAGCCCGCCTCTACCCACTCTGCAACGTTGTAATCGCCTTCTCCAATTCAATTGATCCCTACCTTGTATCGCGCTTGGTTGGCCTTTGTACCCTGACATAGTAACTCTGATATTTCCTTTAAGTGTTGGAATTTGTCTCGCTTCACAGAGCCCCATGAGAGTCATTGAGCGCTTTCATGTATCTTGGCATACATTCGTGGCACTACTCATTTTGGTAATCACTACACTTCGTGCATTCAGGGATTGTGGGCTTCACCGACTCAGATACCGGTGGATGTTACCGACTTAAGTCTACCGGGCTTTGTTCTTTTGCCTTGGTTCTGGTTCGATTTCGTGGTCAGCGCAAGAAGCGTACTACTACATTGCATTATCATCATAGAGGTCGAAAGTATCGAGGTGCCGCGGTTGGCTGGGGTCAGAGGTTTTGTGGCTTCATGCTGATGACTCAGTTCTGACTTCTCCACTCAGCCCACTCACTTTGGTGTGACAATCGAGCTATCCATATTTCACACGAACCTGAGCATCACGACTAAGCATATTGAGATCCATGCACTTCATCAGACTTCATCCGTGATGGTGTTCTCAAATTTCTTTGGGAGTATTTGTCTACGTGATCAGCAAGTTGCGCATATCTCTCACTAAACCTCTCCTGCATCGCCTCTCAAGTATCTTCGGGCCAGGATCGATGCTTGGGGGTGAAGGAAGACCTTGGGGTCTTGAGGAGTCCTCCTTCATTCATTTTCTTTGTTTATTTAGGAGAGTTTCTTCCCACGGTTTTTTTTTCTCCTTTTCTCCGGCCAGAGTTTTTTTTGTTCTTGTTATGGCACCCTACTCCGCCTAGTCTCCTGACCCATCTTTGCATTACATTATTTTGTACCTCCCTAAGCTGCACTTAAGGGGGGGTGTTGGTGTGAATAAGTCTTGTACCTAGTTTATTCCTTTACTAGGGACTTAGGGGACTTAATTCACATGTTAAGTTTACTTAGGATATTAGTTGTCATATCTAGATAAGCATTAGTTGTCTTATCTAGAATTTCCACTTTCCTAGGTAGTTATGAGTTAGTTGTCTCATGTGATAGGATTAAGACACTTGTCATGATCTTGTCTTATCCTATCTCTTATCCTTGCCTTTATAAGCAAGGCATCTCTAGCATATTTGTTAATAGATGGCATATAGCATTGTATAGTATTGCATTGATCATATTGTATCATATTGCAATCCTTGTTTGGTGGAATAGCATCTTCCATTGTTGCTTCTCTCTATCTCTTGTGGAGGTTCTTTGGCATTGTAGATTGAAGATCTTGGGTTGATAACTCCAACAGTGTGCCAGTTCAATGGCCTTAGTGCCCATGATTTTTAGTAAGTATTATTTGTGCTTTGGAGGTGCCTGTATGATCTTCGTCAAGTGGGAGATTGTTGGAAATATGTGCCTCAAACATTACAGGCTGAAACCTCCATTAGAGTCAAGTCGGTGTGACATTCTAATTGTCTGGCTGACTAGCAGGTTTGTTTTATTAAGTTCTGAACAGGCTAATGTGACCTTGCCATTGTCTTGCTAAAAGGTTACACTGTGGAGTCTATCACTGTAGCATGATATATTCATTGTGACCTTATAGTGCTTAGAAGACCTCTAGCTGACAAGTCATTCAATTGTGCATCGGGGAGACTCTTGGTGACTGTGGTCTTCGGTGAAGCTAAAGGTTTTCACTAAGTTGTCTTAGCAAAGTGTTAATCTCTCGCCAATAGTGTATGTATTGAGGTCCTCGGGGTAACCCTTATTGACTCGGTAAGAAGTCACCACGAAAGCAGATGTTATGCCAACAGTGTTTGTTTTGTATTCATCAAGGAGACTTGGCCAAAGGAAATGTCATCAATAAGATGTCCTACCGATGTGGATATGTCTCAGTGACAAAGACTCAAGCGTTAGTCTTTGGTGTAGCTCTTGGTGAATGATGGTCATCAGTGGAACATGGTGGTTTCAATAAGAAGTACCAGTGACTTCGATGATTCTTGCCGATGTTGAAGAATCTTTGGGGTAACTTGAGCTATCAGAGAAACCTCTTAGCGATGGTGAATGTCTTGCTGATAGCCAATGGCTATCGGGGTAGCTCTTGGTGACAGCTAGTCATTAGAGTAACATATGGAGATCGGTATGAACTCTTGGCGATAGGTGTGAGTCTTGCTAACTACTCCTTGGTGCTCGGTAGGTATGGGGACTTTAGTATAACCTTTGATGTCTCGCTATGACCTTCTGGTGAAAGCGAGAGGTCAGGGCGACTACGTGATGACTCAGTGTATCTCTTGGAGGTTGATATAACATCTTGGTGACTACAAAGGCTCTTGGCAACATCGATATGAAGTATATGTGGCATCGGTGAGACACTATTAGTGTCTCACTGAGATACCAGTGCATTACGAATTCTTGTGACAATTTGACAGTCATACATGGAATCTCATGGACGAATAGAGGAAGTTAAAAGTGAACCGTTAGTAGTTGGTTCATTGCGATAGTTCTATGAGAAAGCTCAACAGTCAGGGAACACCATGGATATAGTTGGAAGTTGCAGATGCTTGGGGGTTGGATAGTAGTTCGATCAACAGTGAAGTGTGAAGAATTGAAACTATATCAGTAAAGGATTTGAAATCTGTAAAGGTTATAACTTGGATGTTTTCTGTTCAAAGAATGTTCATGATGAATGCTGCTGTATAATGACACTAGAAAGATAAGTTTGGAATTGTATGTAATTTTGGTTATTATAATACAAAGTGATTTCTCTTGGTGTGGTGGGTTTTTCTCGCATAAGGGTTTTCCCACGTATATCTAGTGTTCATGTGTGTTTGTCTAATACTTTGTTTCTCTAATCTATTTCATAGTGCATCTCAACTTGACTGTAATTGAAAATTTAAAAGTACTTCTAAATTCTTTCCTGAGGTATTGATGTTAGGAGAATTGTTTTCCGCATCTAATTTTCCTTACAATATCTAGTCTAAAATCATCATATATCCATCAATTTATTTTTCATAGCATCAATACATAACATGCATAGATGTCACTACTAAAATTGAATCTCATCTCATATATATCTCAAAAATAATGTGTGTTGGTAAACTGATATACGATATCTATTGTAGATGGAGGAAACAAGGGTTCTAAATTAGAAATTTAGATTATTCCAACATCCTACAATGGAGTATTTTCAAAAATTCACATACATGCACAAGCAAATATTTAATCTAAACACACATGAGTGCAATATAAAACTACTCCATTGTTCTCTTACAATCAAGATCTTTTGTTAAATTGGGTGCCCTCAGTAGCACACACAGGAGGCTATGATTGATGGATATGATAGATTATTCAAGTTGTAGATCATATGGAATTATTCTAAGTAGAAATGCAAGTAAACTAAATGTTGAAATTGAAATTCAAAACAAAGATTATGGATGTAGAATATGTCAAAATGCAAAAATCATGAAGCTGTAAAGAAACCAGGAGGAGAAATTATGAGGGAGGATTCTTCTTAAATAGGCATCCTTAGGGTGAATTCAATTTGTAGAAAAAATGTGGGATAAAATATTAGCTTGGAGGAGTATGTTCCATATGCATGAAATAAGTGGAATAGAGGGATTGAAAAAAGATAAATGGGTGATAAAGTGGGTGTGGAAGAGGTTAGAAGAAAGATGTAATGAAGGATATTGAAATGGTCATAATATTATTAAATGGATCAAATAAATGAAAATTATGGTAAAAAGGAGGAAATTGATATTATGATATAATGAAGAGTAATACTATAATAGGACTTGTATCCACTTAATGATTGGAAAAAAATGAATAGGACAATTTTAATGAAATTTCTTATGTGTCTACATTTTTCCCCTCTTTGAGACAATGTAACTTGTCACATTGTTTCAAAGAAAATTTGATCAACTGATACATTCCCCAGGGATATCTTGTTAAGGATAATGATGAATATGATATGCCCCCTTGGGAGATTAATTGAATGGATTGTAAGAAGATTGATCTCTCGATATATTATAGGAAAATGATTAGATGATTGACATTGCACAAGTGATTAAATTAGTGATATCCATTTGATGGAAATGCACACCACAGAGTTGATGGAAATAACCTTCAATAGTGATAAAATGATTAATAAAGCCGGAGTTAGTGGTATTCATGTGATTGAGATTGATGCTTGTGCAAAATTGATTGATAATAGAATTGTTGATTGGAATTGTCCGAGAGGAGATTTGCTGAGATTCTAAGAAACAAGTCTATTGATTTGAGATTTGATTCAAGCGACATATATCAGTTAGACAAAGCAATTGATTGATTCTCTGTGACAAGGAAGATGAACAAAATGATAAAGAGAAAATGAGAGAGAATGATAATGCAAGAAATGATTGATGAAAGGGAGAATACAAACCAGAAAAATGACTAAGAACTCTTGGTATTTTAATTGCTAGCCATCCATCCATACTACCAGGAGCTTATTGTAATTTGCAGGTATTTATAAAGCATCTAGATAACATGAACATCAGATGACTTTCTTGAATCATTGTTTTTGTGTTTCATTTAATGAAAGTAAAGTATAGCATCTAAATTATAAGGACCTTAGATAGATTAGAATACTATTGCATGGAGAACACTATATATTGAACCCAGGAATGTTCTCATCACACACAAAGTGATGGAGTCCTCAATGGTTTGGAAACCATGTCTCCTAAGATGGAGTCATCTACTGAATCGGGGAATAATTCAAATCTCTTTCAAACAAGTGAACCATACCCCATCCTAAGCCTCTCTCTAGTCCGAGACATCCCTTGAGAAATTTCACAGAGAGCATGCCTTAAAGATAAGATCATAAAATAATTAGAGATCAGAGCCAAACAAACAGGCATCATGCTTCCATGTAGAATTGATTCTTGTTACAATTTATGCATTTGGTTGGATTTGAAAGGGGGATTGATAGGTATGTTGTAATGTTTGCTTGGTTGTCAATCGTGGTGTGTTTTGATTTTGTTGAAGTTCAAAGTTGTGTAGTGATTTAAGTATCTCACTATTGCAAAGAGTTAGTTTCTTAGGTTATTTACTTTTTTTTTGGATTTTTTGGAAATATTTGAATTTTTTGGATTTTCTAGAATATTTGAATTTTTTTGGATATTCTAGAATATTTGTATTTTTTTGGATTTTAGGAATATTCAAATTTTTTTTTGTATTTTAGAATATTTGATTTTTTTGCATTTTTTAAGACATTTTATGACTTTTATGGATTTTTTTCAAGAGATTTTATGTTTTTTAAGGAATTTTTTTAGGACATTATATGATTTTTAGGATTTTTTTGTTGATGTTTTATGATTTTTATGGATTTTTTCATGACACTTTATGATTTTTAGGGATTTTTTTCAAGAAATTTTATGATTTTTATGGATTTTTGAAGTTTTTAAAGATAGAGTGAGATGAGATGTGATAGATGATTGATTGAAGGAATAATATCATCCACAGTAGAGGTAATGCAACCATGGATAGATGATAGATCAAAAGGAAAGATTCACTACAAAACATGTCACACAAGCAACACATCTTTTGTTGAAAGATGATAATGGTTGGTTGATTGGATGCCAAGAACAATTGATTCCATAAGGAATGATGATGGTAAGTATTTAGGATCACTAATTCCTCTATGTACAATAAGATTGATGATTGTTTGATGATTGATTGACAAAAGATATGAGAATTGGATAATGTTTTACAACTAGGCTCAAATATGACTTGCATGATAAGGTTCAAGGTTGCAAAGGGACATAATGGCCCACCCTAGGTTAGTGTAATCATGGATAAATGATAAGGATGTGAACTATGATGAAATGGTAACACATAAGGATATGAAAGGAAATACAAAGCATGCATTTGTGATTTCCCCCCTAATCTCATCAAGAATAAAGGAAGGAAATGGGACATGGATTTCGATAAGCTAGGAGATATGGAATGGAAGAATACAAGGATAAGGATAATGAATAGGATGATCAAGATCAAATAGTTAATATATGGACACAATGCCTCCCCTATTCCTCATCAAGACCAAGGAAGGGAAGAAATGATGCATTTAGAAAGAATGGTAGAATATGGATAAGGTGAAGGATATGGTACAAAAGATAGGGGTAAAGTGTATAGGATAATATTTATGATGTTCAAGAAGATCCTAAACCTTGTCAAGATCAAAGGTGGAAAGGTAAAGGATGAATGTAAAGAGGATAATGAATGTGAATGATAAGATGGAGGAAACTTTCCCCCAAGTGTAGAGTCCAAGAGGAATATGGAAGAAAATATATGCATGATAGGGAGATGGAGGAAGGATTCAACCATCAAATTTTGCAACTAATATCCCTCGAATATGTTCTCTAATAAACCATGGAAATGAGGATTAGGCTAATAAATGTTTACCTAGATTAATGGTATGATGGAAGAAGCTAAAGACTTCTGCAAAGGTTTGGATTAAAGGATAGTAATGGGGGATGAATGCTGGATAATGGATAGGAGGTTGGAAGGCTTGTTGATGGATAGATGGAAAGGATGGAAAGATAAACATTGGAACACACCTTGAAGGGTGGTTGAGTGATGGAGGAAAAATGGAATTTGAAGGTGACAGGTTTTTAGATGGACGATTAGAGGAAGCTTTTGGATTAGAAAATTTGAATGCCAATTGAGGTTTTATGGCTTCTATGAGGCTTTTAGTAATCCACATAGCCTTTGAATTTCATTTTTGTTTTGTGGGAATTTGTGGTCTTTGAATTTTTTCTTTTTGATTTATGGGCCTTTGTGGCCTTTAAATTTTTTTTTTATTTAGGGGCCTTTGTGGCCTTTGAACTTTTTTCTTTTGTCTTTGGATAATATTTTATTTTGTTTTTGCATGTCTCTTCGAGGACACATGTTGATCATTTGATATATTTGGATTTTGAGATGGAAGCTTTTGACATTTGGCATCCAAATTGCTTCCAGATATGGGATAGATGCAGTTGTGGAGATGAATGATGTAGCAGAGTGTGGATGGAGTTAAGTACAGAATTATAATTTTGAGGAGGGGGCATCAAGGATGTGTACCTTTGTTATTCTTGATGGGCCAGGATGGAGGGATGTAATTTTAATATGGATCTGAAGGTTGACCGACTATAAGTTTGGATGGTAGGACTAAGATCAAGTGGAGAGGGTTTTGATGGACTAGGATAAGGACCTAGGATAGATGGAAGGTTTGATGGATAGGATAAGTACCTAGGATAGATGGAAGGTGTGTTGGACTAGGATACATATATTTTATTTTAGTGGAGATATGTACTTACGGTGATTCCTGAAATGTCTTGGTAGCAAATTGTAAGGTACTTGATAATATGTAATTTTCTTGGTATAAGGAGTTCTGAGAGTGCCTTTATTTCACTTAGAAGGGCCCTAAATCATTTTCCTTACACTAACAGATTTCATGCTTTATTTTGACTTTCCAACAAAGGAATATGTATTGACCCCTATGAAACAAGATGCAAGTCTATGATAAGGGTGGATGTGATATAACACAGAATGCAACAAGATCTTCTTTTGGGCTCAGCCCTGGATAAAAATAGAGAACCCATTGTTGAGTAAAGTGGATCATGGATAAACTTGGAATGGGGTGATAATCTTGTGGATGTGATTTGTGATCTTAGAGGAATTAGGATGGGTGTTGATAAGATCTGACTTGAGGATGATAGAATGTTTGATCTTAACTTGGAAAAGGATCACAGAAGTGGGTGAATAAGCATACATTAGAGTCTGAGAACCATCCTTAGAGTAGTATAGAAAGAATATCTTGATCACTGCAGGAAGGAAGAACATCATCATGGAATGAAAGGTATCATGAATAGAGAGGAGTACATCTGATCTTGATGAGGAAGGAATCACAGGGTTTGCTAGAAAGCCTGTCAGAATCCCCATCAAATGGTAGGACATCATTGGATATGATGGAGGAACTATCATGATCTTTGGATACAAAGGAATCATGAGATGGTATTGATTCATTAGATGAGATGGAAGGAGGACTTGGAAGGACACTTTTCTCTTGAGATGGAAGGGGATCATCTTGGATGAAGCAAAAGGAGATAAGGGGATGATCATGAGGTTCTTAAGAGATGGGATCTTGGTAAAATATTCAAGGGGGTTGGAGGTTTCTGGTAGCATTGGATGGAGTTGAAATAATACTTTGATCTTTATGTGTAGGGGATTCTATGCTAATGTTCTTTGGACTAAGAGATTGACATGAATCATTGGATATATATGGCATGATAGGACAAGATGTTTGGATAGATTTATTAATTTGAGGTTTATTTTGACTTATGGGTGATAAAGATAGATGCATAACATGGTAGGATTGCACAATATTATTTTTGTTTGAGGACTTAGATTTGGGTTCCTCATTTATCCTTTGTAGAAATTCATGGACATTGAACTTGGATTATGTAGTTTTGGGTGAAGATAAAGGCTTATGAGATGATTACATCACTTCAGTCAAATGCTGGGATTCTAGTTGTTTTTCAAGCTCTTTCAAATGGTGGTCAAGATATTCAATCCTTTGGTTTCATTCATAGGTCGAGGATGAATATGGAGGATAACAGTTAGACATATTTGGTTGATGGTTGTGGAAATTTTTTTATGCATTTAAGGATGATTAGGGATGATTAGGGTAAATTAAGAAAGGTTATGAATGGTTATTATGATGGATGGAGCTTATGGAACACAAAGGTTGTGATAGGTGATGATGCTTGATTGATATATTTTTTTCAAACACAGATGCAAGACACAAGTAGACAAAATGTGTTTGAGTTTGATTTTGTTAAAAAATTGGAATTCAAGATGAAAAAAATCATGCACAATCTGTAGTACCCCTCCATTCTCACCTGAGATGTGCAGGTAGTCTGGCTAAGGAATCAGAAGAGGAAGATAGGACAAGAGTTTCTAATGGTATTTTATATATTGTGATTGAATTAATTAAATAAGGTTAATATTGTTTATTAAAATGTTAGATTAAATTGTATTTAAAATTTTAAATGTTTTATTTATGTTTTAAAAAAAAAAGGTCATGAGTTTTTTAAATGATAATTAAAATATTAAATAGTGTTTATTATTTTAATTAATTATTTTGTTGAGGATAATTGTTAGAATAAATTATTTAAATTAATTAGATAATGTGCCTTGCAAGTAAAGCTTGCAAAAGCTGATTAAAAAAAAAAGTATTGAAGAATAGAAAAATAAATAAATAAAAGAATGAAAAAGATGAAAGAGCGAATGTGATTTTGATATCCTAGCTGAAAGCTTGCTTTTAAAGAGGTGTTGTTTTATTCATGGATTTTTGTGAGCTTTTTGAATAAATTGAAATATCTTTTATTTAATTAAGAATTTTGTGAGTTTTTCACACACAGGGATTTTATGGAGACAAGAATTGGAAAAAAAAAAAGAATTGTGATACTTTTTTTTTAATCTTCTGAAGTTTTCAAAAAGGATTTTTCCATTCTTTTATTTTGGCGAATAATTTGAAAAGAGTCGTGGGATTAAGGATTTGAATTCGAGATTTGAGCACAGTTTTCTGAAGAGGAGATTCGAAGCAGGAAGAAGAAACTCATCGTAGAGGCCATCGGGAATAAGCAAACATCATCAGATTCTCAAATAAGCGCAGGACTCCAGGTTCTTTATCTTAAATGTTTATTTAAATTGTGTTGTTAAAAGATTGTCTGTACAAAATTATAGATATTTATTTTGGTTTTGTGAAATTATAAAAAAAAAAAAAAGAATTAGATAATTTGTTTACATATGTTGAAATATTGTCTGTTAATTCATTGTGAAATTTAAAAAAAAATCTTTGTAGAGAATTGTAGAAATATTATATTCTACTCTAAAAGAGGAAATGAATTTAAAATGGTAGAAAATTTGAAAATAAAACAATGAATGTTAGAAACTCTCATATAATTTAGAGAGACCTCTCTAGGATTGAAAACAAAGGGAAATCCTCTGATAAATTAGGAAAAATTAAAATCTATGATAAAA
>VDFB02256132.1:9388650-9645797 GCA_007258455.2 Sequoia sempervirens
ATTGAGGTTAGTGTCTGTTTGTGGTGTTCTGTTACTTTTGTGTTGGGGTAGATTCCCCCTTGAAAGTCTTATGAGTGAACCCCTTGGTTGGTCAGTCAATGAGTTGGAGCAGCTCAAGTTGTCGAACTATGGTGCCTCTATGAATTATATACGTAGGCAAGGCCATCAAGTGATGAGCTCCCGAGGCATTAGGTCGGGCCCTTAGGACTGTTCTCCTGAGTCTTGTTTGAGATTTGTCATTTATTTTCGATAACGTAAAAACTACCATTGTTTTATATAGCTTCTCTTAGTGATCATGTGCTAACTATCTTTGATCTGATGTGTGTGCCAAGTCATGTAGACCTTGCAAGTATAGGCATTGGGAGCAAGGACTTGTCGATAAAATAGAATGTAAGAGGTATGTTAAGCTGACCTAAGTAAGTAGACTCTATTGCTAAAGTTAGTAAATCACTTCTATCGTTTCTTGTAGGTTGTGTGATCATTGGATATAGCTATAAGTAGTGAATTGTGCTGTTGTTATCTTTGTTTTCGTTGTTAGTTGATTGTGAAGTAACCTCGCGTGCCCCAGAGAACTAAGTGTAATAGTGTAAAGTAATGTGTTATGTGATTATGGTTAATGTTCTTGCATGTTTAACTATGTTATTTAAAAAAAAAAATTGTTTGCAATGTTTGTTTTCTGGGGTTTGCATGGTGGGCGTTACAACTTGGTATCAGAGCCAGGTTAAAATACTGGGATCTTTGGGTAATGTTGCTACCATGTTTAGTTGTGGTGAGTCGTTGTGCCAATACGGATATAATTCTACCCTTGTGTCATTCAGTTGTAGATGAGCATGTTGAGTCTTAACTTGTTGAGGGTGAGAGTTATGTTGTTCAACATTCTCTTGTGTGTCTTAATTTCGAGTTTGAGTGAGGTCAAGGTGACTTTGAAGTTAGTTATATTGTCTTATCTTCATGCATCTTCTCTTTGGGTGTATGTTTGTTGACTTTATATTATGTGAATTTTTATTTATTTATTTATTTATTTTCCTCATTCTACTTCTTTTGACGTATGTGGGAATTGATTGTATTCTATGTGAATTTAAGGCTATGTGCTGAAAATTCATTATGAGTAATGAAGGTTAGAAGTAGAAATAGATAAAAGAATGACTTTAGTGTTTTCCTAGATTGAGATTGCATGTATTTTTATTGAATTATACTATATAAGTATAAAATTAATGTAGTATAGTATAATCATACTGTCAAGTAGTGATCCGTTAAAATAATTATGATGGTTCCTTTACGATTGGTGCAAGTGAGTGACTTGATCATGTAACATGTATGAAATATGGTTTAGGGTGAACCTTCAAAATTAATTTAACAAACTTATTTTAGTGTGTGCCTTGCAAAGAACACTTCTTCTCCTTGTGTTTTTGGATGCATAAGTTTTAAGGGATTGCTGTAGGAGTACATTGGTTATTAAATGCTTACATATGCTAGTTAATTTTAAGTTTTATGAAAGGAAGTTGTGCGTAACAAGTTTAGGAATAAATTTGAATTTTCAAAATTTTCTTCATAAGTATAAATTCATAGGTGAAGTTGATCATATATTATTTGCACCAGTATATAGGGAAAAATCTTATTGAATTAAAGTCTGTAGAGTGCTAGAAGTGTGGTAAGAATATTGCATTGTATGAGTGTGATTAGGTGTATGGGTAAAACAATCTCCTAGGTATTTTCATGAAGTAGGAACGAAATTAAATATTTTGATTTTATAAATGTGTTGTACTTGGATGGTGTTTAAAGGCCTTGTGTTGATCAAATAAATATTTTACCTTAGGAGGAAATATGATGATGTATGTTCATTTAATGAAATCTTGAATTAATACAAAATTGATGTGTTGTGGTGTGTGATTGATTGACGATTCTTCCTAATCGTTATTGAATCTAGTATGTAAATAAATGGTAATGTTTTGTGTTGAAAGACAATGCATTTTGACATGTATATGATGTGTTTCTATGTTAAGTGCACTCTCCCTAACAAGTGTAAATGACATAACTTGGGTAAAATGTTGTTTCATGACATGAAAATAAAAGTTTCTTTATGCGTGTATTAGTATGAATGATGGAAGCAAATAGGAATTCTATAATTGAAGACATTGATGTTTATCTCTCGTAAAGTGTATGATGTAGTAAATGGTGATAAAAATATTTTTTTTTTGTGAATCAAGAAGATTATTATGTGAAAAAAAAAAAAAGAGTATGTTTGTCTAGGAGGAAGCGGGTGAGAATTGTTTAGGCTTATGGTATTAATTCTAGCTTTAAGAGAGTTGATAAAAATTAATCTTTGAACTTGAGGAAGAGGATAATGTTGATATTTAAGGAATTATAAAAGTGATTAAAGAGCTTATAATTTCAAAAGAAAAGTATGGAGGATGTTGGGAGTACTTGTTTTTGATATGTGGCATCAATCATGTATGTGCATATGAGAATAAGAAAAATTTGTTTTCTATAATCGTAGGTATGAATGTATTCCTTATTTTGTGGAAACCAGTATCTATGCAATGTTTGTGTGTTGTGTTAAACTCGTGCTTGCTTTGTGTGCCATGCGATGGTGATACTATGTACCCATCCATAGGAAAACTGTTATTTTTTTTCTTGGTGTGAAAATAACCATACCATTCATGTGTCGCATGTTTGTACCTGATTGAGGGCCAACCCACGTGTGGTTGAAAATCTATACATATAAGAGTAGCCAAAAGCTAGTTTCATGGATTCTTTTCTTTTGGTTCTCTAGTCCCTCAATCTGTGAAGGGGTAGTAGTAGCCACAAAATTCCTTGGGCGGAGTGTGTAGTGTACGCATATTGCGATGCAGAGTATTCTTAGCTCAACCGATCCTGAGGAAACGTACTCACTACTTCCCCTTATGATGGATCAGGGTACTTGATTCATATGTGCCAGCCTAAACCCCACAGTTTTGAGTATAGCAGCATTGGTTGTTAGTATTGGTCTGGCCGTCCATAGGGACGTTGAGCTGACATTAGCGAGTGAACCTCGTCCGTATGAGAGGTGATGCTTGAGTAGCCCCATATTGTTATGCCCATATATGTATTGCATACACCGTATTTGCACATGTTCTGACATGATGCAATGGATACGATGCCACACCCCATTGATGTTCCGACACAGTGCTGGTGATGATGCCGTGTTGTTGATGGTAGCGAGCTGGGCTCGAGGACACGATGCCACGTGCTTAGACACGTGAAGGTGCACTATGAGATGTGCTATGATAGCCTACTTGTGTGATGAGCGTAATGGGGCCTCACACATTTGTAGAGGGATACTCATGTTTGCTTTCGACAATGTTTGGGTCGGTTAGCATATGGGTAGGTCCTGGCCATGTATACCTCTGGCGACGGCGAGTACCTGCGTGTGCCTTTTCCACGAGGTATCGCTATGCGGGGTGTGTCTAGCGCGTGCCTACTTCCGCGGAGCCACGGACACACTGCCATGCGGCATACGACCAGTGCGTGCCTTCTCCGGCTGGTGTATGACCACGCCGCACTGAGATGCGATGCAGGATGGAGGCCGAGGTGCACATCCTATGCGGGCAACCAAGGAGTGCGAGGGCCACTTGGTTAGTCCATGTCGCGTGACGACGCGAGGCAGAGTGTAGCCGAGGAGCACACTCTGGGTCATGTGGATGGCGTGCTCACTCCGCACCACATGGGGGCTATTGTATAGCCGGACGTTGTTCCCTCCTTCCTCGTTTGGTGGCTAGTATCTAGTCACGCAGTGTTGTATAGTGCAATTTCTAAGATTGTGAACTTTCTTTATAATTATTGATGATTTTCTAGTGATTGTGAAAGCCGACACTTTGTATATTTGATTGTGATGGTTTAGCCACACCTTGTGATTTTATTTGCTCGTAGCCTTGTGGTTACATTTGATTTAGTGTTGAAATTGAAATTTTGTTTTCTTTTAATTATGACTTTGGTGGCTAAACTAATTTATCCTTATTGTTTTTGAGGTCGGCTATGTGTTGTATTGTGATTCCTCTCCAATGACGTATGAGGCGGACTTGGTGAGTGTATACGAGGAAGTAGACGCAGGGAACCTTGAGGATGGGGGTATGTGAGGCTATTTTATAGCTAAGACCCACTACCCACCTATGTGTGATGACTATCTCTTGGAGGCTAACCACCTTGTACAACAAGAGATGGGTCATAGTGGTCTTGTTTGGATGGTCTCACCATGTGTGTGTGGCCTAACACCATCAAGCCACTGAGTGTGAGGTATGGATTATGTGAGATGGATATTGGCTCTTGGCTCATGGATTATGTATCATGGATTAGTATGCTGCTTTCCGGCGTCCAGATGGACCCTTGTGTAGCCTTGTGATGTGCTTTTACCGGTGATGTGATTGTGTATGTATGTGTTAGATGTATATTTCTTATGTGTTGTTGCTTATTGATGTAAAAGAGGGATAACCACACTATCTTAAATGTGGGTATATTGTGACTCTATGGTATAAATGGATTGGATATTATTGAGAATCATAAATTGTGACTTACTTAAATATGTTATTGAAACATGATATGGTGTGTATTTTTGTTAATTTCAAGTAATCATTGATGTGTTTTCTTTCTATGATATTTTGAAGATGCTTGTTGTGTAAATGGAAAATTGAGTTAATAGGAGTACTTGCTATTGTTATTAATGCTAAACCCAGTACGTTACTATAAGAGATGTAAGGAATTATAAATAAAAGTAGTTAAGAAGATATTGTTTTCAAATGTGAAGCCGAATAGTGATTCTAAATGCAATGATTCAGAAAGAGGGTGTACATCAATTATAGATTAGAGAAATTTTGGTACTAATGTGGTTATGTTTCCATTTTGAGCCATGTGACTTCCAGGAGTAAGTCGAGTTTTAGGGGGGGAGGATGTAGTACCCCTCCATTCTCACATGAGATGTGCAGGTAGTCTGGCTAAGGAATTAGAAGAGGAAGATAGGACAAGAGTTTCTCATGGTATTTTATATGTTGTGATTGAATTAATTAAATAAGGAGTATGTATTTATTAAAATGTTGATTAATTGTATTTAAAATTTTTAAATATTTTATTTATGTTTAAAAAAAAAAAAGTCATGAGTTTATTAAATGATAATTAAAATATTAAATAGTGTTTATTATTTTAATTAATTATTTTTTGAGGATAATTGTTAGAATAAATTATTTAAATTAATTAGATAATGTGCTTTGCAAGTAAAGCTTGCAAAAGCTGATTAAAACGAAAAGTATTGAAGAATAGAAAAATAAATAAATAAAAGAATGAAAAAAATGAAAGAGCAAATGTGATTTGATATCTAACTGAAAAGCTTGCTTTTAAAGAATTAAATTGTTTTATTCTAGATTTTTTTGAGCTTTTTGAATAAACTGGAATATCTTTTATTTAATTAAGAATTTTGTGAGCTTTTCACACACAGGGATTTTATGGAGACAAGAATTGGAAAAAAAAGAAAGAATTGTGATACATTTTTTTTAATCTTCTGAAGTTTTCAAAAAGGATTTTTCCATTCTTTTATTTTGGCGAATACTTTGAAAAGAGTCATGGGATTAAGGATTTGAATTCGAGATTTGAGCACAGTTTTCTGAAGAGGATATTCGAAGCAGGAAGGAGAAACTCATCGTAGAGGCCATCGGGAACAAGCAAACATCATCAGATTCTCAAATAAGCGCAGGACTCCAGGTTCTTTATCTTAAATGTTTATTTAAATTGTGTTGTTAAAAGATTGTCTGTACAAAATTGTAGATATTTATTTTGATTTTGCGAAATTATAAAAAAAAAAAAGAATTAGATAATTTGTTTACATATGTTGAAATATTGTCTGTTAATTCATTGTGAAATTTAAAAAAAAATCTTTGTAGAAGAATTGTGAAAATCTTATATCCTCTCTAAGGAAATGAATTTAAAATGGTTGAAAATTTGAAAATAAGTGGAATAGAGGGATTGAAAAAAGATAAATGGGTGATAAAGTGGGTGTGGAAGAGGTTAGAAGAAAGATGTAATGAAGGATATTGAAATGGTCATAATATTATTAAATGGATCAAATAAATGAAAATTATGGTAAAAAGGAGGAAATTGATATTATGATATAATGAAGAGTAATACTATAATAGGACTTGTATCCACTTAATGATTGGAAAAAAATGAATAGGACAATTTTAATGAAATTTCTTATGTGTCTACATTTTTCCCCTCTTTGAGACAATGTAACTTGTCACATTGTTTCAAAGAAAATTTGATCAACTGATACATTCCCCAGGGATATCTTGTTAAGGATAATGATGAATATGATATGCCCCCTTGGGAGATTAATTGAATGGATTGTAAGAAGATTGATCTCTCGATATATTATAGGAAAATGATTAGATGATTGACATTGCACAAGTGATTAAGTGGTGATGTCCATTTGATGGAAATGCACAGTTGATGGGCGTAACTAAACAATTGATGGAAATGATTAATATAGCCGAGTTGATAAGCTGACTAAACTGATTGAGATTGATGCTTGTGCAAGACAAGTTGATACAATGATTGATTGATTGATCAGGGGGTTATGAGATTCTAAGAAGCAAGTCTATTGATTTGAGATTTGATTCAAAAGACATATATCAGTTGAACAAAGCAATTGATTGATTTTAATTCGACAAGAAAGGTGGACAAAATGATGAAGAGAAAATGAGAGAGAATGACAATGCAAGAAATGATTGATGAAAGGGAGAAAGCAAGGCAATGAGAACTCTTGTTATTTTTAATTACTAATATCATCATAGAGCTTATTATGTTGCAAATTAGTATAAGCATCTAGATAACATGAACATCTAGATGACCTGAATATTGTTTGTGTTTTCATTTAATAGTAAAGTATAAGCATCTAGGTATAAGGACCTTAGATGAATTGAATACTTATTGCATGGAAGACACTATCAGACAAGGAATGTTCTCATCCACACCAAACTGATAGGTCCTCAATGGTTTTAGGAAACCATGTCCTAAGATGAGTCATCTTATGAATCAGGAATAATTCAAATATAACAAACAAGTGAACATGCCCCATCCTCGCCTCTCTAGTCCGAGACATCCTTGAGAAGCTGAAAGGCATGCCACCAAAGATAAGATCATAAAATAATTAGAGATCGACAAACAAACAGGCATCATGCTTAAATGTAAATCTGATTCTTGTCACAATTTATGCATTTGGATGGATTTGAAAGGGGCATTGATAGGTATGTTGTAATGTTTGCTCGATTGTCAATTGTGGCACGTTTTGATTTTGCTGAAGTTCAAAGTTGTGTGGTGATTTGAAAGTGTCACTATTTAGGGATTGGATTTTCTTAGGTTATTTACTTTTTTTTTGGATTTTTTGGAAATATTTGAATTTTTTGGATTTTCTAGAATATTTGAATTTTTTTGGATATTCTAGAATATTTGTATTTTTTTGGATTTTAGGAATATTCAAATTTTTTTTTGTATTTTAGAATATTTGATTTTTTTGCATTTTTTAAGACATTTTATGACTTTTATGGATTTTTTTCAAGAGATTTTATGTTTTTTAAGGAATTTTTTTAGGACATTATATGATTTTTAGGATTTTTTTGTTGATGTTTTATGATTTTTATGGATTTTTTCATGACACTTTATGATTTTTAGGGATTTTTTTCAAGAAATTTTATGATTTTTATGGATTTTTGAAGTTTTTAAAGATAGAGTGAGATGAGATGTGATAGATGATTGATTGAAGGAATAATATCATCCACAGTAGAGGTAATGCAACCATGGATAGATGATAGATCAAAAGGAAAGATTCACTACAAAACATGTCACACAAGCAACACATCTTTTGTTGAAAGATGATAATGGTTGGTTGATTGGATGCCAAGAACAATTGATTCCATAAGGAATGATGATGGTAAGTATTTAGGATCACTAATTCCTCTATGTACAATAAGATTGATGATTGTTTGATGATTGATTGACAAAAGATATGAGAATTGGATAATGTTTTACAACTAGGCTCAAATATGACTTGCATGATAAGGTTCAAGGTTGCAAAGGGACATAATGGCCCACCCTAGGTTAGTGTAATCATGGATAAATGATAAGGATGTGAACTATGATGAAATGGTAACACATAAGGATATGAAAGGAAATACAAAGCATGCATTTGTGATTTCCCCCCTAATCTCATCAAGAATAAAGGAAGGAAATGGGACATGGATTTCGATAAGCTAGGAGATATGGAATGGAAGAATACAAGGATAAGGATAATGAATAGGATGATCAAGATCAAATAGTTAATATATGGACACAATGCCTCCCCTATTCCTCATCAAGACCAAGGAAGGGAAGAAATGATGCATTTAGAAAGAATGGTAGAATATGGATAAGGTGAAGGATATGGTACAAAAGATAGGGGTAAAGTGTATAGGATAATATTTATGATGTTCAAGAAGATCCTAAACCTTGTCAAGATCAAAGGTGGAAAGGTAAAGGATGAATGTAAAGAGGATAATGAATGTGAATGATAAGATGGAGGAAACTTTCCCCCAAGTGTAGAGTCCAAGAGGAATATGGAAGAAAATATATGCATGATAGGGAGATGGAGGAAGGATTCAACCATCAAATTTTGCAACTAATATCCCTCGAATATGTTCTCTAATAAACCATGGAAATGAGGATTAGGCTAATAAATGTTTACCTAGATTAATGGTATGATGGAAGAAGCTAAAGACTTCTGCAAAGGTTTGGATTAAAGGATAGTAATGGGGGATGAATGCTGGATAATGGATAGGAGGTTGGAAGGCTTGTTGATGGATAGATGGAAAGGATGGAAAGATAAACATTGGAACACACCTTGAAGGGTGGTTGAGTGATGGAGGAAAAATGGAATTTGAAGGTGACAGGTTTTTAGATGGACGATTAGAGGAAGCTTTTGGATTAGAAAATTTGAATGCCAATTGAGGTTTTATGGCTTCTATGAGGCTTTTAGTAATCCACATAGCCTTTGAATTTCATTTTTGTTTTGTGGGAATTTGTGGTCTTTGAATTTTTTCTTTTTGATTTATGGGCCTTTGTGGCCTTTAAATTTTTTTTTTATTTAGGGGCCTTTGTGGCCTTTGAACTTTTTTCTTTTGTCTTTGGATAATATTTTATTTTGTTTTTGCATGTCTCTTCGAGGACACATGTTGATCATTTGATATATTTGGATTTTGAGATGGAAGCTTTTGACATTTGGCATCCAAATTGCTTCCAAGAGTAATGGGATAGGTGGATGGAGATGAATGATATGGAGGTATTATGGATGGGTTAATGCAAGTATAATTTTGAGAGGGCATCAAGGATGTGTACCTTTGTTGTTCTTGATGAATAGGATATGGAGGGATGTAGGCCCCCAATATGGATGGAAGGGTTGATGAACTATGGTTTGGATGGTAAGGACTAAGGATAGATGGAAGGTTTGATGGACTAGGATAAGGACCTAGGATAGATGGAAGGTTTGATGGACTAGGATAAGTACCTAGGATAGATGGAAGGTGTGTTGGACTAGGATACATATGTTTATTTTGATGGAATATGTACTTACGATGGGTACCAATGTCTTGAGTGTGAGGTGTATAACCAAGGCCATGATAATATGTATTTTCTTGGATATAAGGGGTTCTAGGATACCTTGTTCATGAAGGCCTAATCATTTTCCTTTTTAGTTCATACTTTGACACATTTGTTTTCCAACAAGATATGTATTATTTATGAAACAAGATGCAAGTCTATCGTGAGGTGGATGTGATATGTAAGGAATAACAAGATCTTTGAGTAAACCACTATGGATAAAAATGAGAGAACCCATTTGATAGGTAAGTGGATCATGGATAGCTTGAATAGGGGTGATATAATCTTGTGGATGATTGTGATCATGAGAGGAATTAGGATGGGTGATAAGATCTTGACTTGGGGATGATGGGGTATTTTGATCTTGACTTGGAAAAGGATCACAAAGTGTAGGAGATGGAATAGCTTGCTCTTTATTAGGTACAGAACCATCATGAAGTGGTATGAAAGGAATATCTTGATCATGAGAAGGAAGAACATCATCATGGAATGAAAGGGTATCCTTGAATAGAGGTACATCTTGATCTTGATGAGGAAGGGAATCCTGAGATTTTGTAGAAAGCATATCTTGATCATCAAATGGTAGGACATCATTGGATATGATGGAGGAACTATCATGATCTTTGGATACAAAGGAATCATGAGATGGTATTGATTCATTAGATGAGATGGAAGGAGGACTTGGAAGGACACTTTTCTCTTGAGATGGAAGGGGATCATCTTGGATGAAGCAAAAGGAGATAAGGGGATGATCATGAGGTTCTTAAGAGATGGGATCTTGGTAAAATATTCAAGGGGGTTGGAGGTTTCTGGTAGCATTGGATGGAGTTGAAATAATACTTTGATCTTTATGTGTAGGGGATTCTATGCTAATGTTCTTTGGACTAAGAGATTGACATGAATCATTGGATATATATGGCATGATAGGACAAGATGTTTGGATAGATTTATTAATTTGAGGTTTATTTTGACTTATGGGTGATAAAGATAGATGCATAACATGGTAGGATTGCACAATATTATTTTTGTTTGAGGACTTAGATTTGGGTTCCTCATTTATCCTTTGTAGAAATTCATGGACATTGAACTTGGATTATGTAGTTTTGGGTGAAGATAAAGGCTTATGAGATGATTACATCACTTCAGTCAAATGCTGGGATTCTAGTTGTTTTTCAAGCTCTTTCAAATGGTGGTCAAGATATTCAATCCTTTGGTTTCATTCATAGGTCGAGGATGAATATGGAGGATAACAGTTAGACATATTTGGTTGATGGTTGTGGAAATTTTTTTATGCATTTAAGGATGATTAGGGATGATTAGGGTAAATTAAGAAAGGTTATGAATGGTTATTATGATGGATGGAGCTTATGGAACACAAAGGTTGTGATAGGTGATGATGCTTGATTGATATATTTTTTTCAAACACAGATGCAAGACACAAGTAGACAAAATGTGTTTGAGTTTGATTTTGTTAAAAAATTGGAATTCAAGATGAAAAAAATCATGCACAATCTGTAGTACCCCTCCATTCTCACCTGAGATGTGCAGGTAGTCTGGCTAAGGAATCAGAAGAGGAAGATAGGACAAGAGTTTCTAATGGTATTTTATATATTGTGATTGAATTAATTAAATAAGGTTAATATTGTTTATTAAAATGTTAGATTAAATTGTATTTAAAATTTTAAATGTTTTATTTATGTTTTAAAAAAAAAAAGGTCATGAGTTTTTTAAATGATAATTAAAATATTAAATAGTGTTTATTATTTTAATTAATTATTTGTTGAGGATAATTGTTAGAATAAATTATTTAAATTAATTAGATAATGTGCTTTGCAAGTAAAGCTTGCAAAATTTGATTAAAACAAAAAGTATTGAAGAATAGAAAAATAAATAAATAAAAGAATGAAAAAGATGAAAGAGCGAATGTGATTTGATATCTAACTGAAAAGCTTGCTTTTAAAGAATTAAATTGTTTTATTCTGGATTTTTGTGAGCTTTTTGAATAAATTGAAATATCTTTTATTTAATTAAGAATTTTGTGAGTTTTTCACACACAGGGATTTTATGGAGACAAGAATTGGAAAAAAAAAAAGAATTGTGATACTTTTTTTTTAATCTTCTGAAGTTTTCAAAAAGGATTTTTCCATTCTTTTATTTTGGCGAATAATTTGAAAAGAGTCGTGGGATTAAGGATTTGAATTCGAGATTTGAGCACAGTTTTCTGAAGAGGAGATTCGAAGCAGGAAGAAGAAACTCATCGTAGAGGCCATCGGGAATAAGCAAACATCATCAGATTCTCAAATAAGCGCAGGACTCCAGGTTCTTTATCTTAAATGTTTATTTAAATTGTGTTGTTAAAAGATTGTCTGTACAAAATTATAGATATTTATTTTGGTTTTGTGAAATTATAAAAAAAAAAAAAAGAATTAGATAATTTGTTTACATATGTTGAAATATTGTCTGTTAATTCATTGTGAAATTTAAAAAAAAATCTTTGTAGAAGAATTGTGAAAATATTATATTCTCTCTAAGGAAATGAATTTAAAATGGTAGAAAATTTGAAAATAAAACAATAGATAATTTAGAAACTCTCACATATAATTTAGAAGACCTCTCTAGGATTGAAAAACAAAGGAAATCCTCTGATAAATTAGGAAAAATTAAATCCTATGATAAAATAATAAATATTTTCCTATAGAAAACAGCAGAGACATAGGGTCACTAAATTCATCATAACTCACAATTTACAAACTGGGTATGGCTGAATTTTTTATGTGTTAAAATATTTAATAGCGCACCTTTAGTAAAAATTGTAAAAAGACCCAGATCCGAAAACAAAAGTTATACAAGTCGCAATACACTAGTTTTATTATTAGCATTGTTTGAATATAGTAAATTATTTTAATGTATTAATTAATAAGTATTTATATATATGTTTAATTATATGTATTATATATATATATTTAAATATATTTGTTTAATTGGTTATTTTGATAGAATAGATATTTTTAAAAGAAAATAAGCCTTAATTTATTGTATGGTTTATATCGAGACAATTGTAATTAGTTATATTGAAGGTTAGAATCTTTTAATAATCATATTAATTTAATTCTTGGATCTTTGGTTTTAGTGAGAACTCTTAAATGATTTCACTTGTGGATTTTAGGATTGCCCAACTAAGAAATATCTTCATAAAATAGAGATTATTTTAGATTCTTCTTTATGTGGACTTAGTAGGTATGGTTTATTAAATTAAAATTAGTATATTATTGGTTACTTAGTTTTTTATGATAGACCTGTAGGATATTCAATTATTGTTGTTTTAAAAAATTCATCGTTTAGGTTATGATGTGATAAACCTAGCTTATTATCCATTACCATTACTTGATATACTTATACCAATTAAAATATCTACGAACTCATTTATTCATTACAATTATTAATATTGGAACAATAACTGATGGACTATAGTTTTAGATAGCTTAAAGATTCAACTTTATTAATTGCATATATTATGTTAGTTCAATTTATTAGCTATACATGGGTTCTAAAGATGATTGATTGATATGTTAATGAATAGGAGCTAAGAAATAGTAAAAGATAACATAGTTCAAGTGTAGATTACTATCTTGATTATAATTGTAAATGGTACTATCATATAATTCAAATGTTGATATTATATTGTTAAATTCTCATTTTGAATGACCCTTGAAATATTTTCATACATTAATAATCAATTTGTATATTATAAATTGATATCGTTGAATATTTAAGTTTTGAGTATTAGTTTATTGAGTGGTATTTGACTAGTAATAATGATTTGATATCTATTGTAAGTGCCTTTATTAACTGTTTGTTTGTTAACCAAGAAGGATGTGAAATCACTATTTTTTTCCATGGTGGATAGCTATAATATATATAAGTATATGTTTTATCGTGAGCTATCTAGCTAAAAGGAAATATTGTTATGTCTTGTGACCTTCCTTGTGCAAGTATGAATAAATATTTGAGTAGGCTATTTTTATTTTATTTTTGTAAAATTATGCTTACCTTGTTCTTTAGTCTTCGGCTTCACCTAAGGGGGTGGCAGCCGCCTAAGAAACTGTCTGGGGTGATGGACCCTAGAAAGGGTTGCATACCCACTCCTCTAGTATGTAATGTTGTATGGGTCATATAATGCTTATGCATAGAGGATTGAGGTTAGTGTCTGTTTGTGGTGTTCTGTTACTTTTGTGTTGGGGTAGATTCCCCCTTGAAAGTCTTATGAGTGAACCCCTTGGTTGGTCAGTCAATGAGTTGGAGCAGCTCAAGTTGTCGAACTATGGTGCCTCTATGAATTATATACGTAGGCAAGGCCATCAAGTGATGAGCTCCCGAGGCATTAGGTCGGGCCCTTAGGACTGTTCTCCTGAGTCTTGTTTGAGATTTGTCATTTATTTTCGATAACGTAAAAACTACCATTGTTTTATATAGCTTCTCTTAGTGATCATGTGCTAACTATCTTTGATCTGATGTGTGTGCCAAGTCATGTAGACCTTGCAAGTATAGGCATTGGGAGCAAGGACTTGTCGATAAAATAGAATGTAAGAGGTATGTTAAGCTGACCTAAGTAAGTAGACTCTATTGCTAAAGTTAGTAAATCACTTCTATCGTTTCTTGTAGGTTGTGTGATCATTGGATATAGCTATAAGTAGTGAATTGTGCTGTTGTTATCTTTGTTTTCGTTGTTAGTTGATTGTGAAGTAACCTCGCGTGCCCCAGAGAACTAAGTGTAATAGTGTAAAGTAATGTGTTATGTGATTATGGTTAATGTTCTTGCATGTTTAACTATGTTATTTAAAAAAAAAAATTGTTTGCAATGTTTGTTTTCTGGGGTTTGCATGGTGGGCGTTACAACTTGGTATCAGAGCCAGGTTAAAATACTGGGATCTTTGGGTAATGTTGCTACCATGTTTAGTTGTGGTGAGTCGTTGTGCCAATACGGATATAATTCTACCCTTGTGTCATTCAGTTGTAGATGAGCATGTTGAGTCTTAACTTGTTGAGGGTGAGAGTTATGTTGTTCAACATTCTCTTGTGTGTCTTAATTTCGAGTTTGAGTGAGGTCAAGGTGACTTTGAAGTTAGTTATATTGTCTTATCTTCATGCATCTTCTCTTTGGGTGTATGTTTGTTGACTTTATATTATGTGAATTTTTATTTATTTATTTATTTATTTTCCTCATTCTACTTCTTTTGACGTATGTGGGAATTGATTGTATTCTATGTGAATTTAAGGCTATGTGCTGAAAATTCATTATGAGTAATGAAGGTTAGAAGTAGAAATAGATAAAAGAATGACTTTAGTGTTTTCCTAGATTGAGATTGCATGTATTTTTATTGAATTATACTATATAAGTATAAAATTAATGTAGTATAGTATAATCATACTGTCAAGTAGTGATCCGTTAAAATAATTATGATGGTTCCTTTACGATTGGTGCAAGTGAGTGACTTGATCATGTAACATGTATGAAATATGGTTTAGGGTGAACCTTCAAAATTAATTTAACAAACTTATTTTAGTGTGTGCCTTGCAAAGAACACTTCTTCTCCTTGTGTTTTTGGATGCATAAGTTTTAAGGGATTGCTGTAGGAGTACATTGGTTATTAAATGCTTACATATGCTAGTTAATTTTAAGTTTTATGAAAGGAAGTTGTGCGTAACAAGTTTAGGAATAAATTTGAATTTTCAAAATTTTCTTCATAAGTATAAATTCATAGGTGAAGTTGATCATATATTATTTGCACCAGTATATAGGGAAAAATCTTATTGAATTAAAGTCTGTAGAGTGCTAGAAGTGTGGTAAGAATATTGCATTGTATGAGTGTGATTAGGTGTATGGGTAAAACAATCTCCTAGGTATTTTCATGAAGTAGGAACGAAATTAAATATTTTGATTTTATAAATGTGTTGTACTTGGATGGTGTTTAAAGGCCTTGTGTTGATCAAATAAATATTTTACCTTAGGAGGAAATATGATGATGTATGTTCATTTAATGAAATCTTGAATTAATACAAAATTGATGTGTTGTGGTGTGTGATTGATTGACGATTCTTCCTAATCGTTATTGAATCTAGTATGTAAATAAATGGTAATGTTTTGTGTTGAAAGACAATGCATTTTGACATGTATATGATGTGTTTCTATGTTAAGTGCACTCTCCCTAACAAGTGTAAATGACATAACTTGGGTAAAATGTTGTTTCATGACATGAAAATAAAAGTTTCTTTATGCGTGTATTAGTATGAATGATGGAAGCAAATAGGAATTCTATAATTGAAGACATTGATGTTTATCTCTCGTAAAGTGTATGATGTAGTAAATGGTGATAAAAATATTTTTTTTTTGTGAATCAAGAAGATTATTATGTGAAAAAAAAAAAAAGAGTATGTTTGTCTAGGAGGAAGCGGGTGAGAATTGTTTAGGCTTATGGTATTAATTCTAGCTTTAAGAGAGTTGATAAAAATTAATCTTTGAACTTGAGGAAGAGGATAATGTTGATATTTAAGGAATTATAAAAGTGATTAAAGAGCTTATAATTTCAAAAGAAAAGTATGGAGGATGTTGGGAGTACTTGTTTTTGATATGTGGCATCAATCATGTATGTGCATATGAGAATAAGAAAAATTTGTTTTCTATAATCGTAGGTATGAATGTATTCCTTATTTTGTGGAAACCAGTATCTATGCAATGTTTGTGTGTTGTGTTAAACTCGTGCTTGCTTTGTGTGCCATGCGATGGTGATACTATGTACCCATCCATAGGAAAACTGTTATTTTTTTTCTTGGTGTGAAAATAACCATACCATTCATGTGTCGCATGTTTGTACCTGATTGAGGGCCAACCCACGTGTGGTTGAAAATCTATACATATAAGAGTAGCCAAAAGCTAGTTTCATGGATTCTTTTCTTTTGGTTCTCTAGTCCCTCAATCTGTGAAGGGGTAGTAGTAGCCACAAAATTCCTTGGGCGGAGTGTGTAGTGTACGCATATTGCGATGCAGAGTATTCTTAGCTCAACCGATCCTGAGGAAACGTACTCACTACTTCCCCTTATGATGGATCAGGGTACTTGATTCATATGTGCCAGCCTAAACCCCACAGTTTTGAGTATAGCAGCATTGGTTGTTAGTATTGGTCTGGCCATCCATAGGGACGTTGAGCTGACATTAGCAAGTGAACCTCGTCCGTATGAGAGGTGAAGCTCGAGTAGCCCCATATTGATATGTCCATATATGTATTGCATACACTGTATTTGCACATGTTCCGACATGATGCAATGGATACGATGCCACACACCACTGATGTTCCGACACAGTGCTGGTGATGATGCCGTGTTGTTGATGGTAGTGAGCTGGGCTCAAGGACACGATGCCATGTGCTTAGACACGTGATGGTGCACTATGAGATGTGCTATGATAGCCTACTTGTGTGATGAGTGTAATGGGGCCTCACACATTTGTAGAGGGATACTCATGCTTGATTTCGACAATGTTTGGGTCGGTTAGCATATGGGTAGGTCCTGGCCATGTATACCTCTGGTGACAACGAGTACCTGTGTGTGCCTTTTCCATGAGGTATCGCTATGTGGGGTGTGTCTAGCGCGTGCCTACTTCCGCGGAGCCATGGACACACTGCCATGTGGCATACGACCAGTGCGTGCCTTCTCTGGCTAGTGTATGACCATGCCACACTGAGATGCGATGTAGGATGGAGGCCAAGGTGCACATCCTATGTGGGCAACCAAGGAGTGCGTGGGCCACTTGGTTAGTCCATGTCGTGTGACGACGCGAGGCAGAGTGTAGCCAAGGAGCACACTCTGGGTCATGTGGATGGCGTGCTCACTCTGCACCACATGGGGGCTATTGTATAGCCAGACGTTGTTCCCTCCTTCCTCGTTTGGTGGCTAGTATCTAGTCACGCAGTGTTGTATAGTGCAATTTCTAAGATTGTGAACTTTCTTTATAATTATTGATGATTTTCTAGTGATTGTGAAAGTCGACACTTTGTATATTTGATTGTGATGGTTTAGCCACACCTTGTGATTTTATTTGCTCGTAGCCTCGTGGTTACATTTGATTTAGTGTTGAAATTGTGCACATTTATTTCTTTATTGTTGAAATTGAAATTTCATTTTCTTTTAATTATGACTTTGGTGGCTAAACTAATTTATCCTTATTATTTTCGAGGTCGGCTATGTGTTGTATTGTGATTCCTCCCAAGGACGTATGAGGCGGACTTGGTGAGTGTATACGAGGAAGTAGATGCAGGGAACCTTGAGGATGGGGGTATGTGAGGCTATTTTATAGCTAGGACCCACTACCCACCTATGTGTGATGACTATCTCTTGGAGGCTAACCACCTTGTACAATAAGAGATGGGTCATAGTGGTCTTGTTTGGATGGTCTCTCCATGTGTGTGTGGCCTAACACCATCAAGCCACTGAGTGTGAGGTATGGATTATGTGAGATGGATATTGGCTCTTGGCTCATGGATTATGTATCATGGATTAGTATGCTACTTTTCGGCGTCCAGATGGACCCTTATGTAGTCTTGTGATGTGCTTTTACCGGTGATGTGATTGTGTATGTATGTGTTAGATGTATATTTCTTATGTGTTGTTGCTTATTGATGTAAAAGAGGGATAACCACACTATCTTAAATGTGGGTATATTGTGACTCTGTGGTATAAATGGATTGGATATTATTGAGAATCATAAATTGTGACTTAAATATGTTACTTGAAACATGATATGGTGTGTATTTTTGTTAATTTCAAGTAATCATTTGATGTGTTCGACCTTCTATGATATTTTGAAGATGATGTTGTAAATGAAAATTGAGTTAATAGGAGTACTTGCTATTGTTATTAATGCTGAAACCCAATATGTTATTGTAAGAGATGTAAGGAATTATAAATAAAAGTAGTTAAGAAGATATTGTTTTCAAATGTGAAGCCGAATAGTGATTCTAATTGCAATGATGCAGAAAGAGGGTGTACATCAATTATAGATTAGAGAAATTTTGGTACTAATGTGGTTATATTTCCATTTTGAGCCATGTGACTTCCAAGAGTAAGTCGAGTTTTAGGGGGGAGGATGTAGTACCCCTCCATTCTCACCTGAGATGTGCAGGTAGTCTGGCTAAGGAATCAGAAGAGGAAGATAGGACAAGAGTTTCTAATGGTATTTTATATGTTGTGATTGAATTAATTAAATAAGGGTAATATTATTTATTAAAATGTTAGATTAAATTGTATTTAAAATTTTAAATGTTTTATTTAAAAAAAAAAAAGGTCATGAGTTTATTAAATGATAATTAAAATATTAAATAGTGTTTATTATTTTAATTAATTATTTTTTGAGGATAATTGTTAGAATAAATTATTTAAATTAATTAGATAATGTGCTTTGCAAGTAAAGCTTGCAAAAGCTGATTAAAACGAAAAGTATTGAAGAATAGAAAAATAAATAAATAAAAGAATGAAAAAAATGAAAGAGCAAATGTGATTTGATATCTAACTGAAAAGCTTGCTTTTAAAGAATTAAATTGTTTTATTCTAGATTTTTTTGAGCTTTTTGAATAAACTGGAATATCTTTTATTTAATTAAGAATTTTGTGAGCTTTTCACACACAGGGATTTTATGGAGACAAGAATTGGAAAAAAAAGAAAGAATTGTGATACATTTTTTTTAATCTTCTGAAGTTTTCAAAAAGGATTTTTCCATTCTTTTATTTTGGCGAATACTTTGAAAAGAGTCATGGGATTAAGGATTTGAATTCGAGATTTGAGCACAGTTTTCTGAAGAGGATATTCGAAGCAGGAAGGAGAAACTCATCGTAGAGGCCATCGGGAACAAGCAAACATCATCAGATTCTCAAATAAGCGCAGGACTCCAGGTTCTTTATCTTAAATGTTTATTTAAATTGTGTTGTTAAAATATTGTCTGTACAAAATTGTAGATATTTATTTTGGTTTTGCGAAATTATAAAAAAAAAAAAGAATTAGATAATTTATTTACATATGTTGAAATATTGTCTGTTAATTCATTGTGAAATTTAAAAAAAAATCTTTGTAGAAGAATTGTGAAAATCTTATATCCTCTCTAAGGAAATGAATTTAAAATGGTAGAAAATTTGAAAATAAAACAATAGATAATTTAAAAAATCTCACATATAATTTAGAAGACCTCTGTAGGATTGAAAAACAAAGGAAATCCTCTGATAAATTAGGAAAAATTAAATCCTATGATAAAATAATAAATATTTTCCTGTAGAAAACAGCAGAGGCATAGGGTCACTAAATTCATCATAACTCACAATTTACAAACTGGGTATGGCTGAATTTTTTATGTGTTAAAATACTTAATAGCGCACCTTTAGTAAAAATTGTAGAAAGACCTAGATCCGAAAACAAAAGTTATACAAGTCGCAATACACTAGTTTTATTATTAGCATTGTTTGAATATAGTAAATTATTTTAATGTATTAATTAATAAGTATTTATATATATGTTTAATTATATGTATTATATATATATATATTTAAATATATTTGTTTAATTGGTTATTTTGATAGAATATATATTTTTAAAAGAAAATAAGCCTTAATTTATTGTATGGTTTATATCGAGACAATTGTAATTAGTTATATTGAAGGTTGGAATCTTTTAATAATCATATTAATTTAATTCTTGGATCTTTGGTTTTAGTGAGAACTCTTAATGATTTCACTTGTGGATTTTAGAATTGCCCAACTAAGAAATATCTTCATAAAATAGAGATTATTTTAGATTCTTCTTTATGTGGACTTAGCAGGTATGGTTTATTAAATTAAAATTAGTATATTATTGGTTACTTGGTTTTTTATGATAGACCTGTAGGATATTCAATTATTGTTGTTTTAGAAAATTCATCGTTTAGGTTATGATGTGATAAACCTAGCTTATTATCCATTACCATTACTTGATATACTTATACCAATTAAAATATCTACGAACTCATTTATTCATTACAATTATTAATATTGGAACAATAACTGATGGACTATAGTTTTAGATAGCTTTAAGATTCAACTTTATTAATTGCATATATTATGTTAGTTCAATTTATTAGCTATACATGGGTTCTAAAGATGATTGATTGATATGTTAATGAATAGGAGCTAAGAAATAGTAAAGGATAACATAGTTCAAGTGTAGATTACTATCTTGATTATAATTGTAAATGGTACTATCATATAATTCAAATGTTGATATTATATTGTTAAATTCTCATTTTGAATGACCCTTGAAATATTTTCATACATTAATAATCAATTTGTATATTATAAATTGATATCGTTGAATATTTAAGTTTTGAGTATTAGTTTATTGAGTGGTATTTGACTAGTGATAAGGATTTGATATCTATTGTAAGTTCCTATATTAACTGTTTGTTTGTTAACCAAGAAGGATGTGAAATCACTATTTTCTTCCATGGTGGATAGCTATAATATATATAAGTATATGTTTTATCGTGAGCTATCTAGCTAAAAGGAAATATTGTTATGTCTTGTGACCTTCCTTGTGCAAGTATGAATAAATATTTGAGTAGGCTATTTTTTTTTTATTTTTGTAAGATTATGCTTACCTTGTTCTTTAGTCTTCGGCTTCACCTAAGTGGGTGGCAGCCGCCTAAGAAACTGTCTGGGGTGATGGACCCTAGAAAGGGTTGCATACCCACTCCTCTAGTATGTAATGTTGTATGGGTCATATAATGCTTATGCATAGAGGATTGAGGTTAGTGTGTATTTGTGGTGTTCTGTTACTTTTGTGTTGGGGTAGATTCCCCCTTGAAAGTCTTATGAGTGAACCCCTTGGTTGGTCAGTCAATGAGTTGGAGCAGCTCAAGTTGTCGAACTACAATGCCTCTGCAAATTATATACGTAGGAAAGGCCATCAAGTGATGAGCTCCCGAGGCATTAGGTCGGGCCCCTAGGACTGTTCTCCTGAGTCTTGTTTGAAATTTTTCATTTATTTTCAATAACGTAAAAACTACCATTATTTTATATAGCTTCTCTTAGTGATCATGTGCTAACTATCTTTGATCTGATGTGTGTGCCAAGTCATGTAGACCTTGCAGGTATAGGCATTAGGAGCAAGAACTTGTCGATAAAATAGAATGTAAGAGGTATGTTAAGCTGACCTAAGTAAGTAGACTCTATTTCCAAAGTTAGTAAATCACTTCTATCATTTCTTGTAGGTTGTGTGATCATTGGATATAGCTATAAGTAGTGAATTGTGTTGTTGTTATCTTTGTTTTCGTTGTTAGTTGATTGTGAAGTAACCTCTCGTGCCCCAAAGAACTAAGTGTAATAGTGTAAAGTAATGTGTTATGTGATTATGGTTAATGTTCTTGCATGTTTAACTGTGTTATTTAAAAAAAAAAATTGTTTGCAATGTTTGTTCTCTGGGGTTTGCATGGCGGGCGTTACACAATCCTAGAGTTGGCAAGGACCTTATTTTTCAAGTTCCCACTTGAATTTCTCCAGCCACACTTATTCTTAGTGGATGACATAGAAGCTTGGCCACACTAGCTCCCCCTTACATGGCACTGACTTCTCGGGTCAACCAAGCTTTGAGTTCTCTTGAATAGCCCATGAAAAAATCTTCATATCTACTAAGAACCATGAAAATGTGGGATGGCTTGGCAACGACCCTTGTTGCACTAGAAAATAGAAAAGAATTTTGAAAACTACACAAATGGTTTTTAATTAGGGCACATATTCAGGTGGCCACACATGAGGCAACATTAGCTCTGATAAGTATTTTTCCTAGCCTACATAGATTATGTTGTATAGGGTTTCACGCACCACACAGGTACTAAGGGAATCACTTGTTTGTGTGACACATCTACACCTATAATGTTGATTCTTTCCCATAGCATTCAAATGTATATACTGGTCAGGAGTAGCTTGGCTTTAGCTCATCACCAGTTCAATCATTCCCTTAGAGTGAGTGCTTTTTCCCACTAAGGCAAACCCTCTAAGAGGTAAACACAAAATTGGATGGGTTTGGCTTTCTAATCATTGATTTTGCACAAGGTGAGAGTATAATACTTACCACCCCTTTAAACACAATAAACAATGTTCATTAAGTTCCTAGTTAGATCTATATGAGAGAAGATAATTGTTCATTTTAAAGCACCAAATGAAATGTGGTCTAGGCTATACAGATAATCAGTTTCTAAATCAAGTCTTCAATGAGCATCCTGCATCAAATGTCATTAGTAGTTTCAAGTTTAAGTCTTCTACAAGTGAGAGTTTATGTTGAACCAACAAAGAGAAAATTAATGATTAGCTAGAGAAACAAAAATTAAACTATGAAGGGAAAAAGACATTAATCTAAATTAGAAATTAAAAACTAATCTAAAATTTAAAGCTAATATGAAATTAAAAACTTATCTGGATTAAAAATTAATCTAAGTTAAAAGGTTAATCTAAATTAAAAACTAATCTAAAACTAAAAGTTAATTAAAAATTAATCTAGAATTAATGATAAAAACTAATCCACAATTAAAAGCTAATCTAAAATCTAAAGTTAAAACTAATTTAAACTAAAAGCTAATTTAAATTAAAAATTACTCTAAATTTAAAGGTTAATCTAAATTAAAAAATAATTTAAATTAAAAACTAGTCCTAATTAAAAGTTAATCTAATCTAAATTCTAAAATTAAATCTAAGTTAAAAATAAATCTAAATTAAACTTAAAATTAAATGTAAAACTAAAATAAAAAATAAATCTAAGTTAATTCTAATTTAAATCTAAATTAAAGTTAATTAATAATCAATCTAAAATTAAAAACTAATTTAGATCTAATACTAAAACTAAAATTAACACTAAAATCAAATTCAAATCAAAACTAACTTAAAACCAAAACTAAATTAAAGCAAAAATCTAAATTAACAAGACTTTGTACATTCAACCATTTGATGAAAAGAAGATAGATTTCCATGCCAACTATTGCAAACACTTGCCTGATGGTTCAAAATAGAATGAAATGATTGGAGGATATGGATTGCTGGAAATGTTCATAATAAAATGAAACAATTGTAGGCTGCATTCAAAATGGAATAATTACGATTGCCAGACATGTTCAAACTGACATGATATATTCATAATGTGTTGAAAATGTGATGATTTGTAGGATACATTCAAACTGAAAGCAATAATTCCATTACTTATGTATAGCTCATCAGAAAAGCTAGAAACCATTTATCATTATTTCTCATTTGCATGTCTATCTTTCTTAATGCATGCCTACCTTAGATTAATGACAAGAGACTATACCACTAGCAACAAGAAAAGACATAGAGGATGCAATCTAAGAGGAATCTAAGAAGAAAATACAACCTACAAATAGAGCATTAAACAAACTTGCAAGTTAGATATGGATAAATTTTTTTGAAAAAACTTCTATCAAGTGAATCAACCCATAGTTGTGATCTTATGATATCTCAAAAGTTTTGATCTCAGTTTTTGTGATTTTCAGAAAAAAATAGGAAAACATCAAGATGCAAAAACCCATTTAATTTCTTACAAACCCAATTTACAATTTGTGAGAAATTTTCATCCCACCGGGCATGCCAAAATGTAGATGGAGGAAATAGAGTTCTGAATCAGAGATTCAAATTATTCCAACATCTTGCAATGGAGTACTTGCAAAAACCCACATACATGCACAAACCAATATTTAGTCTAAACACACATGCATGCAATATAAAACTACTCCATTGTTCTCCCACAATCAAGATCTTGTGTTAAACTAGGTGCCCTCAGTAGCAGGGACAAGAGGCTATGATTGATAGATATAAGAGATTATTCAAGATGCAGATCATATGCAAATATTCTAAGTACAAATGAAAGTAAATTAAATGTTGAAATTGAAATGCAAAACAAAGATTATGGATGCAGAATCTGTGGACATGCAAAAAGAATGAAGCTATAAAGAAACCTGGAGGAGAAAATATGAGAGAGGGCTATTATTAAATAGGCATCCTTGGGGTGAATCCAATTTGTAGAGCAAATGTGGGATAAAAGATTAGCTTGGAGGAGTATGTACCACATGGATGAAATGAGTGAAATAGAGGGATTGAAATAAGATAAATAGGAGATAAAGAAGCTATGGAAGAGGTTAGAAGAATATGTAATGAAGGATATTGAAATGTTCATAATATTATTAAATGGATCTTGAATATATGAAAATTATGGTAAAAAGGAGGAAATTGATATTATGATATAATGAAGAGTAATAATATAATAGTACTTGGATCCACTTAATGATTGGAAAATTCTGAATAGGACACTTTTAATGAAATTTTTTGTGTCTACATCTATATATGGGTTCATCAACCATAAATTTATAATACATCAGCCCATAGGAAAAAATTTTAGTGTGTATATAAAATACCATAAGTACAACATGGGCTATAGGGTAATCCCTCCCTTAGAATGGGAAGGAGCCAGCTATTGTGACCTTGATGGTACTACTTGTTGTGATCCCCTTTCTATTTAGTCTCCACTCTAACCTCAATATGATCTAGGAGGCGATGGTCCCATCACTCCCTCACACATTGATATCTATGATCTAGATCTATTAGATCTACTACATATAAAACTAGGAGATTGACACTCTGGGGTACTAATCCCTCATACAAAGATTTATAGTATAATGCCTTGTATACTAATCTTATGATCTCAAAGATAATCTTCATAGTATATCCTTGTGCTACATCTCTCACCCTACCAAGAGATTACTTTGATCTCTAAAATTGAATAACTACATTATCCTTCATCACTACATCATACTAGCTAGTTGCATTTGTATAATAGCTAGTTATGCAAGTGTAAGCCTTGAACCTAGGCCTACAAGGCTACAACCTATCCATTCCATCATGCTTTATAATCTATTGTACAACTTGTGGTTGTACTACCTATTTTACCACTAGTGGAGGCGTATCTACTTGTTACACTAGTGGTTGTGGTATTACCGATTTCTATACTCTTGGTGCTCATATGACTAGTGGAACCATTATTGCTATGCCACTTCATCTTCCACCCCCACCGTCATCACCTCTTCCACCACCACATCCACCACAATATCAAGACTCCATCATCTCCAAAATCTACTCAATGGTGAAATCACTCCCTCTCCTCCTATCCCATCCTTTTCCACCCTCTTTACCTACAAGGACTGTCAACCATGTCGGCCTAATCCTTGCACACCATGTATCAGTTGTGGGTGTGGTCCATACATATAATATTTGGATGAGGTATCAACTAAACTTGTACTAATCCCTCAAAGTAACCAATATTTTTACCTAGAATACCCATAAGTACTTGATATAGGACCTCTTTATGAGATCTAGCATACAAGACCCCCCCATCGACCCATCCTGTCTCTCTCCAAAAAAAATTACAAACTGAACTAGGAATGTATAAATTGATAATTTTTCCAAATTTGTTGATAAAATAATTAGATTTTCTATAGTATGGGAGATGATCTCCATCATCAAAAAAAATATCACACTACCTCCATGACCTCCATGTAAATTTTACCATGTCATCTAGAACCCCCCTCCAACATGACACATCACATAGTCTGTGATGGGTCAATGCATTATAATCATATCTATATAAAATGGGTACCTACATTCTCATGCAATTTCAACTATTGGTCATGTGATTTATGTATTCTACCATGCCCATATGTGAGAGAGAGTCAATTAGAACCCTATGCTAGATCCATATTGATTGAAAACTTGATGCAACTAGTGATATAAATTATCCAACACAAAGGGACCCCATGCATCAAGTGTTGCAAGTATGAGGATTTGGTGTTTTTATTAATGCCAACAAGCCTATGTTTTCATTTATGTCTACTATTGGATAGGATTTTTTCAAGATTATGAGCAGTTGATGCTTTGATTAGTTGCATTATGTTGTCATTAGTAAAGCTACTAGTGTCAACCTCTAGTGTCATTGTGATAAGCTTATGTTATCTATTGTTAAGTTTCTATTTATTTAGTTGTGTTGAAAAAATGTTAAAGATAATGAAGATGTGTCTCTAGTGCTTGGTTTCCAAGTGATTTTGAGAAAATTTGATAAAAAGAGGAAATAGTGGGTTGTAGTGGTGTTCTATGTTGTAGAATTATGTTTTGGATGTTCTCCCCATTTCTTCTAGATTCAATATTTTCTTGTGCAATTTAGATATGTTGGTGAGAGGTGTTCAAAGGTGTTCTATTTGAAAATTGATGTGCTAGATCACCGTGTAAAAGAATTTTTGTTCACTAGCATGCGATTTTTTCTTGCAAAGATGTCTAGGAGAAATGTTTTTGTTCAAATTTTCTTTGCAATTATGTTTGAGGTCATCTAAACCTAAAGGAATGTTAATGATGTTGGTATTTTGCTTCATTCAAGAAGGTTTGAGGTTTCATGCTTCAAAAGATGATTTTCTAAGTTGCGGTGCATGGTAAAGTTATTCAGATGTACTAAGTGTGTACATTCTTTAGGTGAAATTTTTTGCAAAGAAGTTTGTTGTATTTCAAGGTGTTTATGGAATATTCCAAAGTGTGTTCAAGTGACAATTTTTTTTCCATGAGATATGGTGAGATCAAAGGAAGCATGTACTTAAAAATTTAATGGTGTTTACAAGGGTATAGGCTAACCTTAGTGTTTACACTACTTGCAAAGATGCTTAGTTGATTGTGGAAGCATGGTGTGGTGTGGCATGTAAGGATGGATTTAGGTCCTAGCTAAAAAAAAATTGGTACACCTTCATTCCTTCCCATTGTGGGAATGTTTTGATTTCAAAATAATTTGAATTTTCATATTTGAGATGCATAGATGACCTTGGAGAAGGTTTCACAGTTGGAGATAGGGTATGTGCAGGATCGTCATGGAAAAAGCAGGCCCTTAAGTGGCAAAAAAATTAGAAAAATCAGAGTTAGGCAACTTGATGTAAAAATTTGAATAAGTTATCTATATTATTTCAAAAATATGTAAGAATAGAATCTAGAGCAAATTGAATGTAGTTTCTAAACTACTAGGTTTATTTTAAAAAAAAAAATCTATTTGGTGAAAATTTGAAATTTCAATGCAGTAGTACTTAAATTTCAAGGAAAAAATAGGAAGTAGGTGTCTGTCTGACCACCCTAACCACAATAAAATGATAGTAATTTTTTATATTATTTTAGTTATAAGTAGAGGACTCATGTTCGGATGTGATGCATATTTTTTTGTAATTTTTTTCCAAGTAAATAGTTAATTATGATTTTTTTATTACAACTTTTAAAAAATATAAAATCTCATATGTCTAACCACCTTAACTTGGTCAAAAATTCATGAAATTCAATTTTATTTTTTCTAATCCTATAGTATGTGAAGTATAGAATGTGACTCATGTTTCAGATTCAAAAAATGTGATACCATTTGAAAGCTATAGATGTTTTTCAATTAGCCTATCAATCAGGGCTTTAGTCATAATTCAAATAGAAAATGAACAATAATTATTTTTTAAATTCAAAGTAAAGCATAATTTATATTGGTGGAAAGCTAAGAATCTCCTTTAAAAACCATTTTCGTTTCATCATTTTTTGGTAAAAAAAAGTTGTCAGCCACATACACTACAAATACCCATCATATTGCCACTTTTTGGCCCATCATGATCCTGCACATACGCGATAGTATAAGTATGAGTTGATTTGTTGAGGGATGAACATATAGATGTGAGAGATACAAATGATGTCAAGTGCATAGTCACAAAGTGCAAAATTTAGAACTGTAGTGTAAGCTTTCATGTGTTAGATTACTAGATAGAGTGAGCAGAAGGTGTATACAATTCTTTATTCATGTTACAAAGGTTTTCATGACATTGTGGTTGATTATTTTTTGCATTGAGATGATTTACTCTATGTAACATTCCTTCTCTATCTTTTAAATTTTATTCTAGTAGCGAGCCTTTCTCTTTTTGGGTAGTGTTCCCTCTAGTAGTGAGCCCTTCTAATCGGTATTGATATTACTTATATGATGAGATAATCATCACTATGGTTTTCCCTTCTTGGGTTATTCACGTAAATTTGGTGTTCTCTTATGTATGGTTTTAAGTTGTTTTATTTATTTTTTATATTATTTTCATGCTAATACATCATAATAGATTAAGGTTTTATTGACTGAATGTGGATCTAAATGTTAATGAGGGTTTTAAATATTTAAGGTACAATTGATTCACCCCCTCTTATTCATATTGTGTATTCAACAATTGGTATTAGAGTAAGGTACTTTGGAAGAAAGCTTAACCACATGAGGTAGATATAAGATGGTGCACAATAATGAAATTTGTATATTTGATGAAATAGATTATGCATTCTACAAAACAAGGATGGAAGGCTTTCTTGACTATCTAGGATATGATGAATAGAAGTTAGTTCAGAATGGATATACTATGCCTACCAATTATTCTAGCACTAAATCTAACCTCAAGGATCATGAAATATATAGTAAAGAAAGGTATGTTCTTTTAAGTAGTCTTGCAAAGTCTGAGTTGGTGAAAGTTATGAATTTGAAAACTAATAAAGAAATTTAGGATAGGTTGGAATTTTTTTATGAAGGAGATGATATTGTAAAATAAGCTAATATGTAGAATTTAAAGATCACATTTGAGAGCTTACAGATGTCAAAAAATGAAAACATTACAAGTTATAAGTAGATGGAAAATGAAGTGGTCAACTCCATCAAAGGTCTTGGTGGAAAAATCAAAGAACCAAAAATATCAAAGAAAATTATCAGAACCATTCCTAAAGTTTGCAGTCATAAATTTTCTAGAGCATTATACTTGAGATCAATTGTATGGTTCACTAACTGCATCTAAAATGAGATAATTTGGTCCAAATAATCATGCAAAAGTTGAGATTGCTTTTAAGGCTGCAAAAATAAGAATATTGAAGAATCAGATCAGGAGGATCTTGATTATGTGGACACTAACTTTGTGAGAAGATGAAAAATGGTATTGATATGTATAAAGGTAATTTTCCTTTCAAATGATTTAGTTGTGTAAAGATAGGTCACTATGCTTCAAAATGTCCAAATGGGGTTGTGAATGACAAAAACAAGGAGAATAGAGGTAAATTGAGAAATGATATTATGTTAGATAAGATGCAAGTATTTTTGATGATGAATTTGATTATCAAGATGATGACAATGAATTATTGTTCATGGCATTAAAGGATGAACTTATTTCTACTAACTCTAAAAGATGTGTGAAGGAATTTCATCCAAAGAGAAAGGATAAAACTGAAGGTACCTTGGTATCTACCTTTCATGCTAAGCAACACAAGAATTATTAGATCATTGATAGTGGATGCTCTAACCACATGACCAAAAACAAGAGTAAGTTTTTCAATCTTAAAAATTATGATGGAGGAATTGTTACATTTGGTGATGATTCAAGTGCTAAGATATGTGGAATAGGTTCAATAAGTTTTAATGGAAAGCATTATATTGATTATTTTTACTATGTTAAGGGTTTAAGTCACAACCTCTTGAGTTTTGGATAAATGTGTATCAAAAGATACAATCTTATGTTTTAGGATGATTGATGTGAGATTAGAAAAAGATCTAGAACTTTGATTATTGTTGGAAGGATAGATAGAAATGTTTATCAACTTAAGGGTGTTGATGGTCATTGCTTCATGACTCAAATTAATGAAATTTTTTTATGACATAGGAGAATATGTCACATTAATTTTGATGACCTAGTAAGAATTAGTTCAATTCAAGCAGGAAGAGATTTTCCAAAGATTACAAAGCCTATCAATGATGTCTACAAGGGTTTTCAAATTGAAAATAAAACAAGAAGAGGTTTCAAAGGAGAAGAAAATTCTTTTTTCATATTATTGGAATTGGTGCATATGAATATTTGTGGTCCTATAAGAGTAAGAAGTCTTCAAGGTGATAGGTATTTCATGCTTTTGATTGATGATTATTCTAGAATGACATGGGTTACTTTTCTTTAAAAAAAATAAAATCCCTATATAAGTTTAAAGAATTTAAATTTATGGTTGAGAATGAAATGGATATGAAGATTAAGTGTTTTAGGTATGAAAAAGGTGGAGAATTCACCTCTAATGAATTTAACATGTTTTGTGAGAATCATGGCATAAAGAGGTACTTGTCTTCCCTTAGAAATACCAACCAAAATAGAGTGGTTGAAAGGAAAAACAAGACATTTCAAGAATCTACAAGGACTATGATGAAATAAGCTAACCTACTAGTAGTCTACTAGAGAGAAGCAATTCATACTAATTTTTACATAATTAATATAGTTAAATAAAAAGAAAATAACACAAAGACTCCCTATGAGTTTTGGTATGGAAGGATCCATATCTTCAAGTACTTTAGAGTGTTTAGAAACAAGTGTTATATAAGAAGAGATAAATAAAAATTTAGAAAATTTGATCCAACGTATGATGAAGGAATATTCCTTGCATATTCTACTAATAGCAAAGCATACCAGTGCCACAACAAAAGACTAAGAAAGATTGTTGAGAGTGCAAGTGTAAAGGTTGATGAATATTTTAAGAACTCAGTGGTAATATATGGATATGAATCGAAAGAGCCCATTTGCAAAGAAAAAGAAAAGGATAAGGAAAAGGAATTGAAGATTAAAGAGGAAAAAGCTCCAAAAAGGGTCCCTAGAACCCCTAAGTATGTGCAAAAGAATCATTCTAAAGAATAAATCATTGGAGATAAAAATAAAGGTGTATTGACAAGAAAGAAATCTGCTAAAGAAGAGTTAAATCTATGTTTACTTTATGAAGTTGAACCTAAAATAATTATTGAGGCATGAAAATATGAACATTCAATAAAATCTATGGAAGAAAAACTATTGCAGATTAAGAAAAATTAGACTTGGGAATGTGTCCCAAGACCTAAAAACAAACACATAATTCAAACTAAATGGGTATTCAAGAAAAAACTAAATAAGAATGGAGAAGTGGTAAGAAAAAAGGCAAGACTTGTGTGTAAGGGCTACTCACAAGTTGAAGGAATAGATTTTGAGGAAACATTTTGTCCAGTGGCAAGAATGGAATCTATTAGGATGTTTCTATCTTTTGTAGCACACAAGAATTTCAAATTTTATCAAATAGATGTTAATTTTTCTTTCTTGAATGGAGAATTGGAAGAAGAAATATACATGAAAAAACTGAAAGGATTTCAGTTATCAAAAAAGTTGGATATGGCCTATAGATTGAATAAGGAATTATATGGATTGAAGTAAGCTCCCAATGCTTGCCATGTAAGGTTGGAAAAGTATTTGATACAACATGGATTCAATAAAGGTACCTCAGATAGTAATTTTTACTTCAAAATTGAAAAATCTCAAATCATGATTGTGGTTGTGTATGTTAATGACATGATTTTTTGAGCTAATGAAGAGATGTGTAAGAAGATTGCCAAAAACATGCAGAAAGAGTTTGAGATTTCTATGTTTGGGGAGATGAATTTCTTCCTTGGGATATAAATTAATCAAATAGACAAGGTATATTCATTTCATAATTAAATCATGTGAATGAAATTATGAAGTTTAGAGTGGAAGACTCCAACTTGGTTTGTACTCCCATGGTTATTAGTTTCAAACTGAGCAAAAATGATGAATCCCCTAAGGATAATTAAAGAAAGTATAAATCAGTGATTGGTGGACTACTATATATAACTCCTACTAGACCATATATCATGCATGCAATTTGTATTGTGGCTAGATTTCAAGATCCTATAGAATTACATGTAGTACTGAAGAGGATGTTCAAAAATTTAAAGGGTGCTCTAGATTATGGCTTATGGTATCTAAAGGATACCAATTTAACTTTGAGTGCTTACATAGATGTAGATTGGGCTAGTTGTGTAGATGCCAAGAAAACCACAAGTGGTGGTGCATTCTTTCTTGGTTGTAGATTGGTACCATGTATAAGTGAGAAACACAATTCAGTATCTTTATTTACTACAAAGGATGAGTAAATTGTAGTAGCATCTTCCTACACATCAGTGTTATGAATGAGGAAAACATTGAAGGATATCAAAATATTGTATGACAAACTAATCTCTATCTTCTGTGACAATACAAGTGCAATATATATTTCAAAGAATCTATTGATGCATTGGAGAACAAAGCATATTTCAATTTGGTATCAATTTCTAAGAGATAAATTTTTGGATAATGAAGTGAATCTTGAATATGTGCCCACAAAGGATCAAATTGTTGATATACTCTCTAAGGCTCTTCCTAAAGATACTTTTGAGTATCTCTGAGAGAATTTGGGGGTTATTTCTCCTCCTTCTTTGAACTAGATGCCTAAGGAGATACACTAGCCCAATGGATTTCAAGATTCAATCTTTATTCTAGACTAGTGTTGGTAGTTACCTCTCAATGGGAGTAGGTAGAGACATTATTTTGTGTTGTAGTTAGAAGAGTGAAATTTGTCATTTATGCAGTGGTTGTTGATTTAGTATAGTTTGGTGTGTTCTCCTAAGGGGGAGTATATAAAGCAGTAAAGGAAAGAAGTTGCAGAGCAGTAGTAAGGAAGTTGATTGATGTCAAAGGAAGAGAATAAACAATACAACTATTTTGTCCTTTCCATTGATGTCAAATGGGTAGAGAATTTCATGTAAAAAAAAGAAGTTATCAAGGGAGAGAGAGTCATGTAAAAAACACAAGCTACAAACGGGGAGAGAACAATGTGAAAAAGTCAAGTTATTTAGGGGGAGAAGTAATGTGAAGGGTTTTTTATATTCAAATCTATTGTGTCTTTGATGGTTTTTCACATCATGTGTTGCCATCAATGAGAAAGGGGAAGATTTATGCAAGTATGAACATTTTTTTTGTCACTAATTTCAACAAGCATGTGTTATCATTGATGTCTATTGTTTGATAATATTGTTGCAAGAGTGTGAAAAAATGATTCTTTGATTAGTTACATTATGTTGTCATTAGTAAAGCTACTAGTTTCAACCTCTGGTGTTTCTATGATAAGATTTCTTTATCTATGTCTAAGTTTCTATTGGTTAAATTATGTTGAGGAAGTGTTGAAGATGATGAGAATGGGTATTTGGTGCTTGGTTTGTAAATGTTTTTGAGAAAATTTGATAAAAGGAGGAAACATTGTGTTGTACTAGTGTTTTATGTTGCATAGTTTGTTTTCATTTGGCTATTAATTTCTTCTTTTTTTAAAATATGCTTTTGTGATTTGGATTTGTTGGTGATATTTTTTCTAAGGTGTTGTATTCAAGAATTTATTTTCTAGATCATTGTCCTAAATAAGTTGTGTTCACCAGTGTGTGATTGTTTCTTGTAGAGGAATATGGGAGAAATGTTTTTTTCTCTGTTTTTCTATATAATTATGTTCTAGAACTTGCAAACCTAAAGGAATATTGATGGTGTTGGTATTTTTCTTCAATCAAGAAGGTTTGAGGTTTGATGATTCAAAAGATGGTTTTATGAGGAGTTACATTGTATGCCAAAGTTGTCTAGATGTACTGGGTGTCTACATTCTTCAAGTTAAAGCTATTGTGAAGGAGTTTGTTGGATTTTAGGGTGTTTATGGAATATTCCAAAGTTTGTTTAGGTGAAATTTATTTTCTATGACTTATGGTGAGATCAAAGGAAGCATGTACTTGAAATTTTAATGGTGTTTATATGGGTATCAACTAAGCTTGGTGTTTACACTACTTGTGAAGATGCTTAGTTGATAGTGGAAGCATGGAGTGGAATGTAATGATGGATTTAGGTTCTAGCTAAGGATTTTTGTGGTACACCTTCATTATTTTCCATTCCAAGAATGCTTTGGTGTTGATCTAACTTGAATTAGCATGTTTGTGGTGTATAAATGATATTGGAGAAGGTTTCAAGGTTGAATATGGTATAAGTATGAGTTGATTTGTTAAGGGATGAAAAGATAGATGCAAGTGATGTGAATGATAGAAAGCGAAGAGTTGTAGAGTGTGAAATTGAAATGTGCATGGATGATCCCACAATAGTGGTTTACAATTTTTGGCCAAACTAGACACTGAAATAATTTTTTAAAACTAAATCTTCACTTTTGGGCGCCTATAGCGGCAAAACCGTGAGGAATTTGAAGATGATGCAAACTAGAGTTTCATGATATTTTTTTTGTAGATTATAAATATATTTTTTTCAAAAATTTTGGAATCAAATTGCACTTCTTTTTCCATCTCCGTCAAAAACTAGTTTTTTGTCAAAAAACAATATTTTTAAAAAGTCATGTTCACCGTATAATGCATAACTTTTTCTCCATGAAGGATAAAACTCTAATTCTTTCAATTTTAGATTTTTAACTCTAATATATAGTTTTTCCATTTGGTTAGATATTTTTTATTGAATATTTTTTCTTTAATAAAGTTTCGAAGTCAAACCAATTAAAATTTAGACATAGCGTGACCGTATAATGCGTAACTTATTTTGTATGTATCTATTTTTTTTGTTGGATCAAGAACTCCCATATCTAGTGCACTCATATTTTCCAAAACAAAAATTGACAATCTTCTATTTTTCCAAATGTATAGAATAGAGAACTTGATTTTCAGTGAAAAACCTACATTCACAAGAAATTAAAAAAAAATATAATAATCAAATTAAATTTAATTAAAATTATATTGTTTTGGAAGATTATAATAAGGAATACATACTTACAAAAAATAAAATTTTAAATGAATTCATTTGATCCCCCAAAAGGTAAATCGAAAGTGGGTTTTTATCATCATTTTGATAGATGTAAAGAAGACTCCATTATAGGTATGGTTTAAAACTAGTAGGGTTCTATTCAAAGGGGCTTGGTCTAAGGTGGTTTGATCAAATCATATTCAATTGTAATCCTTTAAATGGAACTTTTCAAGGCTTAAATCATTATATTTTCTAAAAATATGTGATTTTAGCAAAAATTAGGATCTTCTAGAAAGTGTGAACCACTATTGTGGTATCACCCGATTGTGATATTTCATGTGTTATATTACTCGATCCAATGAGAAAAAGGTATCTATAATTCTTCAATCAAGCTACAAAGGTATTGGTGACATTGTGGTGGATTCTTTGTTGCATTAAGATGATTTCTTTTATGTAACATTCCTTCTCTATTTTCTTTTTTTTTTCTCAAAGTGAGCCTTTCTCTTTATAGGTAGTGTGCTCTCTAGTAGTGAACCCTTGTAAATGGTATTGATATTACTTATATTATGAGCTAATCCTCACCATGGTTTTTCCCTTCTTTGGATTTCCACATAAATATGGTTTTCTCTTGTGTATGGTGTTAAGTTGTTCTAGTTTTTGTTATTTGATTTTCATGATAATTCATCATAACAAATTAAGGTTTTATTGAATTAATGTGGATTTAAATGTTGATGATGTTTTTGAAGTTTTAAGGTATAATTGATTCACCCCACTCTCAATTGTCTTATGCATTCAACATAAATCACCCCATCTTCAATCATCTTATAAATAACTATTCAGTAACCAAATGAAACCCCTAACCTATCCTATCAAGAACTAACATACTAGTAATCATTGTCACCATCAAAACTAAAAGAGTGTGAAAGTGTGCATGCATATAGCCCAAGATAATCTTATAATCCTCAATACTAAGACAATCAATTATAAATACTTTTCTTGGTGCTATCTCTCCACTATCTATGCCATAAATAACCTATTTATCTTTAATCAGGATCTATAAAATCCTCCACATTTCCTCAAGAGTAATAGTTGTCTCTCTAATAGAAAACAAGAAGGATCTCTACTTACTATAGTACTACTCTACCAAATAATTCATCCTACCCTTATTCACTTGAATCTCGATCATATAGGTAACATTGTACAATCTGACTGCACCTAGAAACACACTCATTAATTATGAGTTGGTACATTAATCTAATCACAACTAGGAATCTCTATAAATAATTTAGTGTCTTTTACCCATCCTACATTCATAACATACATTTAATTGATACTATTTTTTTGAAACATTGGCCTATTATGTCATTTCAAGCGTCAATTGTGCCATCTCTAGCAATTACATATTTCCATGCATCAATTACATAAAATTGCTATAATTATTCATTTACATACATTAATTTTTAAAAACCATATAATTATACATTTTGATGCATCAATAATGAAATTCCATGTTAATTACATAATTTTATGCAATAACTGCATAAAGTTGATGTACTTATGTTAGTTTTAACATCAATTCTGCCATAAGAAACTAATGTACCAAAATTTTAGACATATGTAGCTCTAATATAGTTGTACAATTATATGGAAATTGCACAACACCACCGTGAAATTCTACAACAATGTCACAATTGCACCAAAACTAACCTCATTTACACTAAAGCATAAAATATTCCACAAATGTGTAAAACTAAATCCCATCCTAATAAATACATTAAATGTACAAATGACAAAGTGAGATCAAGGTACATACCTTGACTATGTGTTTTCTCTTTGTACATATGTCATGACCCTCTCCACATGACGATCACCCTCTAAAATTCTCATCATTCTCTCCACACATTGACTCTTGAGGACTCTAGAGCTCATTAATTTTCAAAGGCTAGGAGTGCAAATGAATAGGATTTACAAAGCTATTTACTATTTATAGCCACCCAACCCTAATATTTTCCATCCCTCCACTCTCTCATCCTCCATTGCATCCACCTAGCATCACTTCAATTCACTCTAGAACCCTTTTCTTACCTAATTTACCATTTCCTTCATAGCTTGTGATGCATTCACTCCGTTTCATGAGTTTTCCCTACTTTTTTAATAAAATTTTATGGGGGCATCCTACCTCCATTTCTTCATTTGTTGGGAAAAACTAGGGCATGCCACCAAAATTTCCATACTTTCTTTAAAAAAAACATAAAAATTATGCATTATCTCAAAAAGGGGGAAAATATATACACATAAATTTGACTAAAAAATTTCTTCTAAAACATCGTCATTTTTCATCATGAAGTCTCATAAATTCATCTTTAGATAAATAACTTAATTATATAATTAATTTAAAATCATTCCCCTCTCATCCTATATAATTATATAATTATAATTATTTAATTATTCAAATTTTGGATTTTCCCTCTATTTCCATTATTAACTAAATACTTTTTGAATTATTTATTTATTTCATTATATCACCACTTTTTCTCTACATTAAATATTTTTTATTATTTAATTAATTTACTAATTATTCCTCTTCACTAGATTAATTAAATAATTCATTATTATTTAATTAATTGATTTCCTAGGGCGGAGGGCCTAGCTCAATTGGGTAAATTATCCTATTGTAGGGAAGAGGTCGCAAGGTCTAGTATCCCCTCCATCCTCATAGTACCAAAGGGCATGTCACACCAATATCACTGATTAAATAAAAAAAGTTTACTTGGTGCACTGCTATTTATAGGAGGTGTTGGTTGTTTTTAAAGAACCAATCAGATCTCGCCAAGTACCTATGAGCTTGCCAAACTCAATTCTTGAATACTTGAGAGATAATTAGCCAACAAACGAGATGAAGATATGCTGCTTCTTCTCCTACACTTTGGACTCTGCAAGACCCAGGAGGGTGATCCCACAATTTATATCCTATAAATCTTCTAAACAATTGACTCATACATTGTTCAAAGCAAATGTATTCCCATTAGAGGCTAAGTAGATGAAATCCTTCAAGAAATTGGCAATTCCTTAAAAGAATTAAACACACAAAGGCGAGTATACGATACAACATCAACCACAACAAAAAGGTAGATCAATTAAAGATTATTTTTGAATGTTGTTTTCAAATTGGATAACTAGAACTATGGGAAATGCATACAATACTTAAGATTAGTGTCATATCTTTGGGCTAGGAGTCAAGACAAAGAAAATTGAACTATAAGGTAAATTTAATCCTAAATATCCATGATCTATGTGAGATTTCATTTCAATACATAGATTTATGCTTAGAATTTACCACTACTTATCAGATCCACTACACAAGTATAGGAATTCATGATTCAATCAAAGCATTTTAACCGATCCATTGAATTAGAGCCTAAATTAAAACATACATGAAAGCACAATGACAATGAAGATTAATGAAATGATCTTTGATTGCATTTTCATTAATAATTCAAATACAATGTATAACTAGAGAGATGATAAACTCAAATTATTTGCATTCTTGTTTAGACATGTTTGAAAACCATACAATTGACAAAATTTACTTGCTAGACTCAAACTTAAGATACAAACTTCATAATTTGCATAATTTGGATCTAGAATTCAACAAGAGACCTGTACTAATGGCCCTAAATTCCATTTTATGAGAAAAAGGGAGAAAAAAAAGCTTCAGGACAAGTGTAAACATGTCACATCCTAATTGGACTGCTACAACACATATTCCCTTTGCAATTATATTTACACTTTCAATTGGATGGAATACACATGAGACAAAGATTATTTCCATTCACTAAAGAAAGTAGAACCTCCTTCCAAAAGACACATGTCAAAAAGAATAATCTTCAAACCATTGTAGCATATTCATTCCATCGAGCAAAATGAAAAATCTGTAAAGATAGAAAAGGTGAACAAACCTCCAAGTCAGGATCCACATCATCAATGATTAGCATTCCCCTATGATACTCTTGGTTAGAAGACACATATCTTTTATGCATTATAATTTCTAAGGCCAAAGCTATACTATACTTGACCAAGTATATGTGTTCCATCCTTGTACTCATAGATCCATTTCATCAATAAATATTCTCTTCCACTTCTCATATTGTTAATTAGATGGCCAATTGATATCAATGATTTTATCCATCTTCTTCCTATATGGAGAATATTTTGTCATTACTAAATTGGATTCCTAATTGAAATACTCTAGAAGTTGATGATGAAAGATAATTTCTCCAAAGCATCTTTCAGTATATCAATGTCAACCTTTTGACAAATAAGAGTTTCTTGAGAGACAATTCTAGTGTCCACCTAGTTCTTCCACATTTGTAGTGGTTTTACCTCATCATAGGTATGTTGAATATCAAGTAGCAATGTCAAATTTTCCTCATCAAACTTGGCTTTCAATTCTCTTATTTTATGTTCTAATTGGGTTGCATACCCTTGAAACTTTTGTTCCTTAACCTCACTAACAAATCTATAAGTTGGGACTACCCTTGGATATCTATCTTCCGGCTGCTTAGCCCCAATTTCCATGAATTTAAAATTATCAACCCTAGGAATCCATTTATCTAAGATTGGAGTTCCTAATTCCTTATCCCTCTAAAATAACTTTATCAGCATCAAAGAATAATTTGCATGGACACTATTCAACTTACTCTAAATTTTCTTATTTATGTGCTTCAAAATAGTATGAACAATCTTTGAATTGTTCTCATATATTGTGTTATGAGATTATTCGAGCAATTCTTTGTATACTCCAATTTTCTGCAATAATTCTTCCTTGGTGGGATTATTTATTGGAACTACACCTGATGTGCTTAGCTATTCAAGTATGAGTGGATTTTGTCCCATGTTGTAAGGAATTATCGCCAAAGACTACTCTGGTGGAGGAGAGGTATGTATGGTATGACTTGCACCAAGTAGACCTTGATTTATCAATGTTTCCACTTGTTGCTTCCACAATGCTAGCTTTGTTTCAAATTCAACAACCCTCTGTTGACTCTTATTATGTTCATCGATAAGTTCATTATACTTAATTCTATGCATACCTCTATCTTTAGTAAGTCTTTCAACTATTTGTTTTATGACCTTAGAAATTTTTATGGTCATGTCATCTCCTTCTAATGTTAGAGTATCAAAAAATCTATTTATAATTAGTTTTCCACTGAAGTCGGCTGATTCTATAACTTTGGGCTTCCTGGAACCAAGAAATAATGAATATATAGCCAAAGAATCCCATTCTTGACTAAAATTCAACCCTTGAAGAGTGAATTTGGCCTCTTCGTCAGTTTGGAATAGAGGCTTTTCAACCCTCCTTATAGTATCAAGTACAATTGCATCGTCTATATCCAATTCAAGCAATAGTAAAATATTACTCTTTTGCACAAGTGCCCTTCCTTTCTTAGCTATGATATTTTGAAATTTTTTCCTCATTTCCTTCCTCATATTAGCCTATATAACACTCTTAGGTAATTCAGGATGTAAGCTTTTCTCATAGGCAACCTTCTCTGCATTCTCTAAATCTTTTTCTCTCCATTCAATATCTCTCAAAGTTGTTTCAATAAATGAGTCATCCTCCATGAATTCCCTACAAGCCTCTTGTCTTATGTCATCAATATTACTCAAGCCACTTATTTCTACCTTACCTAAACTTAGGATGCTTCCTCTAGAGCTTGATGTGACTTCCCTTGGGGGAGAAGGCATCCCCTGATGCATATCTTTAGGTGTTATCAAAATATCATCTTCATCAATATTAGGGTAATCAACTACCCCACTCACCTCACTTCTTTGTCTTTTAGTTGGTGGCTGATCTATTAGAGGAGAACCTATTGGAGGAGAATCAACATCAATCATAATGACCAAGGCTTGCCTAGGAGGTGATGGAACTGGTGAAGTTGGAGGAGTTTCCCTCAAATCCTTTTATATAGCAAGGGTTGGCACTATTTGTTATTGCTTTACTATCTCATTCTTCCTTGAATATACTCTTATCTTCTTGTGTGGATGGGAAGAAGGCCTTTCTTCCTCCTATATAGATAGTCCTGCTACCAATACCTTTCCCTTATTTGCAATTATTCTTTCCTCTCTTAGTGCACCAACAACCTTTCAAAGTTTTCCAAAACATACCTTACCCTATTCCATTCCCCATGAATGTTGGGTAGAGGATCATAATCAAGATCTAATTTTCTGAGGTTTTCTACCATCTTGTTGAAAGAAAGATACATGGTTTTTCTTTCATCTTGTACTTTTAAGTAAAAAATATTTCTGATGACATCCTTAGGGTAATAGAAGTTATGAAAAATGCACCCAATTTAGTTTTTGCTTTTACTATGGCAATGAAAACCTCAAGATCATGGTTTCTAGGGTAGGTTATTCTCAATTTGTAGGGTCCTAGGCTATTATCAAAAGCCTTCTAGCCTCCCTTAATCATCACAAAATCTACAAATGTTTTGTACTTAGGGAAGAATGAACCATTCTTTTTTATGCTCTAGCAGATGTGCCATTTGAGATCCTTCCAATTGTCTCATGATTTCTTTAAATCCAATCCTCAATGGTACATATTTTGGTAGCACAAAAGTATAGACATTTTTCCCATCTACCCTAAATAGAGTTGTCTCTAAATATAGTATGATGTCTCCCTAATTATGAGTTAGCTTCAATTTTGGCCTCCTCTCCATGGGCCTTAAGAAATCATGAATTTCTTTTGGGATCCTTGTGGGATCAACAATCAAGAATCTTCTTAATTTGGAGGAAAAAACATTATGGAAGATTACATAATCAAATTTTTGGGCATCCTTATCCAGAATTTGGGTCCAACACTAGACATGCAGCTCAAGATCATCCTTTATTTTCTTCAATGAAATTTCTTTTCCAAAGTTCTTTTCTCCCTTATATAAAAACATGTGCATCAAAAAGGAATGCCACTATAATTTGACCTAGTACTTTCCTTAAGAGTAATTAGGCTCTTATGCATATTCTCTGCCAAATAGGTATCAAAATCATAGACTACATTGAAAGTTTCATGTTGAATGTTTTCTTCCATGTACATGTATTCTCTTGTTATGGTTTATGGTGCATCGAAGCCAATAATTTGATACAAGGAGTAGATAGTCTTCTTGAAATAGTTGGAAAAGTATCTTATAGGAAAAGGTTAATTCTCATCTTTTCCAATCTTTATTTGTTTTCTATTCTTCCCATGCCATGTTGAAGCAGTGTATAATGGTAGCATTGTGGTTCTAAAAAAAAGCTTGGTATTCTCATATTCCTTCCTAAAAGCATCAAGGTCAATAGGTACCATATCTTGATTCCATTCATGCAATTTAAAAATTTTCTGCAATATCTTCCTTGGTGATCTTGACCATCCAAGCACCATTAACTGTCCTAACTATTCTGGACACATGGTCATATGTTGTTGTAATATTGCTAAGCAGGTCTACATCCACATACATGTTTGGGACTACTAGTTTCCCCATGTCTAGCATCCAAGTATTGTAGGTGGGGACTCAACAATTCTTATTCCCAAACTAGTTCTTGAACATTTTCCATCTAGTGAAAGGAAATTTGGCATCCTTGATCCAAGGCTATTTATCTAGTAACCCTTCATGAATCTCTAGGAAATAGTATATTACTACTTTTCCAATCTTCTTGTTGGTTGAGGGTTTGAGTTGATCAATAATGTCTTCAAAGAGTTGCCTAGTTGCAATTTCAGAACTAGACCCTTCTATCTAGGGAGCCATGGATAACTAGATATGTTCAAAATAAACTAGGGTTTTGACACAGAGAGGATAAAAACCTAGTTCTTTCAATTAAAAGCATAAGGCACAATTGGAAGATGAAAATTTGAAAAATATTGATAGAAAATTACAATTTATGTGTAATTCTAAAACACAATAAAGCAATTAAGCATGCAAGAAAATCCAATTGGAAGAGAATTAGTCACAACTTGCCCTAATTCAAGATTGTTTAAAATAAAGCACATGATATAGCTTTAATTGGACTCACAACTTTTTGAATTTGCAAGAAACCCTAATTTTTTCACATTGTAGCTTGAAAATCTTTGATCAATCTCTCAGATGCTCTATACTCGCTTGCAATCTTCAATTGTGTGAGAAAATCAAATTTTATGTGCCTTTATGACCAAATTATGGTGGTTGCCAGTGTCCTGTCTACCATTACTACTTTCTTGTGCAAATAAAAATGGCTTTAATGTCTGTGTTTTATATTTTTAATAGAAGCCATTTATTTTCTTTTTAGGTGGCATGTTGAACAACTCAAATCAATTTAACATGGTTTGTATATTAGTCACCATCGTTCACTAATTGATCAACCAATTGAAACATTCCAACTAGAGGCCACATCATTCCTTCACATGGGCTCCACTCCTTCCTCCAAGTAGATAAAACAATCCATGTGTCATTCAATTGTGGACCTCACAAGTCTCTGGAAAGAATTATTTTAATCTTGGGAGGTGCGATAGATGGTTGAGATTTAGTCTCAACAATGCATAACAACCATCATTATCAGAGCCTTTGAATGTTAGGTGTTTGAATGTAGACTAGACCCCACCTCCATGAGTACACACATCAAGTAGTTGTAGACCTCACACCATCCTAGAAAAAACTATTTTAAATCCTGCTAGGTATGCGAGCAATGGTTGGGATTCGATCTCCAAATCCAATAGGCAAGATTTTTGCACATGCAAATAAAGTTATTCATAAAATGGGACATGACTAGGTCAACGGGATTTTGACCCTCAGGTGAATTATTAAAACATAGGTCTTTTTACATAAAATATTTTTCCCGACATAGGAAAAATTTAAATGATTAAAAGTGCATGGGGTAACCGATAGACATAGGAAAAAAGGGGTTGGTAGAGGTATGTTTCTAATGGCTTAAGTTGCAGCTTAAGTAACTGGTGACTAGGTGGAATAGGTCAACAACAAATTAAAATTCCAAGGATTTAAGAATTAAGAAATTTGAAAGAAAAGTTTAGAACTAAAACCCTAAACCCTACCCCAGGGCATAGATGCAACAGACCATTATAAGGCATAGAACAAGCTCGAATTTTTAAAAGTTTTAGGAGCTCTACTAGGGGGCTACCTGATTCCTATAGTAAAAAAATAATAATATATTCCCCATTTTCCACTTGTCAAATTAAACAATTATTTTTAATTATTTAATTTATCTAATTACTCTTTCATAGTTATTCTCCTTAAAATAAATAAAATTATCTATTTTATTTTATTTATGCATCACACATGAAATAAATATAATTTTTTAATTTAATTATGTATTAATTACTCATACATTTCAAACTTATCTTTCAAATCCCACTTACTTCAAGTTCACTTCCTAATCAATTTAGAGCTCTAATCAATAAATTTTGTTTCACTAGTAGTCAATCACACTTATCTCTTCAATCAATTCTCTTAACTAACCCATACAATTAGTTCACTCAAATCAGGAAGTCAATTAATTCCTCATAAATTCCCCTCAAACAATCTTAGCCATTGGTCTTTTCAATCTCACATTTTATCTCAACCATTGATGACTATCACTTAAAATCTATAAACTCATCTATCATTCATTTATTGTTCATCCCTCACTTATTGCAAGATATATATACACATATTATTCAAAAGTGATTTGTGCTAAAAATATTAGAGTAGCCATCATTACACCTTTCTTTAAAGCACAAATAAGATAGAAATGAAGTTAAGAAAGGCTACAATGTAAGGAAATTTTGTGTGCAAGTTTATTATATTTCATGTTATGAAACTTTATTATTCTCTATTCATGTGATTTATGAGTTTTAATGCGAGTTTGTACATTATTTTCTATTATGGCTCACTTTCAAAGTTCATATTTCAAGTCAAACAATTGTGACTTACCAATTAGATCTACATTTCCTACTAGACTAAGGTTAATTAACTCATCACATAAGGATAAAATGACATTTCCATGAAGATCATACAAGGGTTGGTACTCATAGAAATGGAAAACATGAAACGTGGAACATACTACTGTAAATAAACATGGATTTATTGATGTGTTGTGGATATTATATTGATTGATAAAGTGTTGTACATAAAATACATATTCTACTCTTTAAATTTCATTGGTTTCTTATTAGGATGCTTAGAAGATATTCAAAATTTATTAGCTATTCAAATGGAGGGAAAGACTTATATTTATACAAGTTTTAACATATTTCATATTCAATTTTTTGATAAGATGATAAATGATTTTGAAATTTTAAACATATTCAGTCTAAAAATAAATCTTGAGATTTTGGGCCAAAATATGGAAGACAAGGGAAAAGGAACCTTTTTCTAATCCTATCCTAAATTTTAAGTGATTTTCAAATAAATATTTAATTTAGTTTCACAAATTTAATTTAATTTCTTGAAGATAGTACTAAAATGAATTATTATAACCATAATTATGCTCAAGAATTTAAGAGGGAGCTAAACATAGAGTAAAATTATCAAGGGTGATAATATATGATAATACACAATTATACACACACACATACATATATACATACATACATACATATATGTTAGATGCACATGAAAACTAAGAAAGGGGTGAATCAATTGTATAGTTAAAAATATTCAATCCCTCAAAATCATTCAAACCATTCTTGCGAGTATAAGTAGTTGGCATTGTAATTGATGATTGTTGGGTAAGATATTTGCAAGAGTATGTTGGTGTTATTAATGCTTTGATTAGTTGCATTATGTTTTCATTAATAAGGCTACTAGTGTAAACCTCTAGTTTTACTATGATAAGCTTCTATAATCTATGGTTGAGTTCCTATTGGTTCATTTGTGTTGAGGAAGTGTTGAAGATGATGACGATGTGTCCTTGGTGCTTCGTTTGCAAGTGCTTTTGAGAAAATTTGATAAAAAGAGGATATAGTGTGTTGTAGTGGCATTCTTGATTAGATATTTTTTTTCTTGTGTTGCTCTGCATTTATTCTATGTTAAATATTTTCTGATGTGATTCTCATGTGTTGACAAGAGATCTTTAGAGATGTTATATCTAATATTTGGTGTGTTGGATCATTGTGTAGAAGAAGTTGTGTTCACTAGTATGTGAACCATGTATTGTAGAGGTTTCTAGGAGAATTTTTTTTTCTTTGCATTTCTCTATAGTATTTTTTAGGTCATGTAGATCTGAAGGAGTGTTGATAATGTTGGTATATTTCTTTAGGTGAAGTGGTTTGAGATTTAGTGCTTTAGAAGTTAGTTTCATGTGTTACAGTGTATGGCAAAGTTATCTAAGTATATTGGGTGTGTACATTCTTAAGTTGAAAGTTGTTGTAAAGTAATTTGATGAATTTCAAGGTGTCTGTAGAAGAGTGTTTTCAAGTGACATTTGTTGTCTAAAAGCTATGGAAAGATCAAGGGAAGCATGAACTCAAAAGCTTAATGGTGTTTACATAGGTAATGACCAACCTTGGTGTTTACATTAGTTGCAAAGTTGCTTCATTGTTTTTGGAAGTGTGGTGTGGCTTGTAAGGATTTATTTAGGTCCTATCTAAGGTTTTTTGTGGTAGAGCTTCATTCCTTTCCACCATGAGAATTATTTGGTGCTAACCTAATTTAAATTTTCACATTAGAGGTGCATAGCTAACCTTCAATAAATTTTCAAGGTTGAAGATAGTATAAGTATGAGTTGAGTTGTTTATGGATTTTTTGATAGAGAGATAGACAAGTATGATGTGAATTGTAGAGTTGTAGAGTGTGAAATTGATAAGTCCATTGCGTGATTTCATATGTTAGATGACTAGATGTAGTGAGAAAAAGGTGTCTACAATTCTTCAATTAGGCTACAAAGGTGTTAGTGATATTGTGGTGGATTCTCTATTGCATTGAGATGATTTAATCCTTGTAACATGTCTTCTATATCTTATTTTTATTGTGGCAATGCTCCTTTCTATTTATGGGTAGTGTGACCTCTGATAGTGATCCTTTGCAATTGGTATTGATATTACTAATATTGTGAGCTAATATTCACCATGGTTTTCCCATCTTGGGTTTTCCATGCAAATATGATGTTCTCTTGTGTATGTTGTTGTTGTGTTTTAGTTTATGTTATTTTTTTATCATGCTAAATAATCAAAACATATTAAGGGTGTATTGAATGAATGTGTACCTAAATGATAATGATGATTTTTAAATTTTTAAGGTACAATTGATTGACCCACCCTCTAATTTGTCTTGTGCATTTAAAAATTGGTATAAAATAAAGTTTCATTTGAAAACATATTAACACTTAAGGTAGATCTAGGGTGGCACATAAGAAGGAGATCCCTATGTTTGATTGAACAAACTATGCATTCTAGAAAATAAGGATGGAAGGCTTTCAAAGTTATCTTGGATTTAATGTTTGTAAATTAGTTTAAAATGGATATACTATGCCTACAAATGGTCTGAGCACTTAATACAAAATAAAAGCCTATGAAATCAATAGTAAAGGAAGGTATGCTCTATTAAGTAGTCTTACAAATTTTCAATTAGTGAAAGTTATGAATTTGAAAACTGCTCAAGAAAAATGGACAAAGTTGGAAAGCATTTATGAAGGAGATGATAAGGCTAAACAAGTTAAGATGAAGAATCTCAAGATCACATTTGATAACTTGCGAATGGCTGAAGATGAAAATATTATAGGCTACATGCATAAGGTATATGAAGTGGTCAATTCCATTAGAGGTCTTAATGGAAAATTAAAGGAATCAAAAGTGGAAAATAAAATTCTTAAAACCCTTCCTAAAGCTTAAAATCATAAAGGTTTTTCTATTGAGGAATTTACAAATCTAGATCAATATTATAGGTATAAAATATATGGTTCCCTAACTACTTTTGAAATGAGAGAATTTGGTAGAAACAATGGTTTAAAAGTTGAGACTACTTTTAAGGCTTGAAAATCAGAGAAGATTAAAGAATTAGATCAATAGGATCTTGATGATGTGGAAGCTAACTTTCCAAGAAGGATGAAAAAGGGTATTAGTCAGTACAAAGGTAAGTTAACTTTCAAATGTTTTAGTTATGGAAAGATAGGTCACTATGCTTCAAGATGTCCAAATAGAGTTGTGAATGAAAAAAACAAGGAGAACAAAGGTAATATGATTAAGAAATGCTATTATTTTAGAGAAGATGCAAGTAATTTTTATGACGAGTCTAATTATGGAGATGATGATGATGGTGAATGCTTGTTTATTGCTTTAAAAGATGAAACCAATTCTTCTAACTTTGAAAGATGTGTGAACGAATTCCCTCCAAAGACAAAGGAAAAGGACTAAAGGTACCTTGGTATCTACTTTTCATGCTAGACAAGATAAGAACTATTGGATCATTGATAGTGGATTCTCTAACTATGTGATCAAAGAAAAGAGAAATCTTGTTAGACTTGAAAAGTATGAAGGAGGACTTGTTAGATTTGGTGATGATTTAGGTGCTAAGATATGATTAGTTTAGATGGCAAGAATAATAATGATGATGTTCACTATGTTAAGAGTTTAAGGAATAATCTATTAACTATTGAAAAAATATGTATCAAAGGATACAATCTAATGTGTTAGGATGATGGATGTGAGATTAGAAAAGGATCCAGAATTGTGATTGCTACAAGAAGGAAAAATGGTAATAATTATCAGCTCAAGGGTGCTCATGGTCATTACTTTATGACTCAGATTAATGAAATTTGGCTATAGCATAGGAGGATCTGTCACATTAATTTTGATAATATGGTAAGAATTAGTTTAGTTCAAGCAGTGAGAGATCTGCAAAACATTACAAATCCTATCAATGTTGTCTACTATAATTATTAGATTGGAAAGAAAATAAAAATAAGTTTCAAAGGAAAAGAACAATCTTCTACCAGATTAACGGAATTTTTGCATACAAATATTTTTGGTCCCATAAGAATAAGAATTATTCAAGGTGAGAAGTATTTCATGACTTTGATTGATGATTATTATAGAATGGCATATGTTACTTTTCTTAAAAAAAAGTTTGAAGCCCTTGATAAGTTTAAAGCATATAAAGTTATGGTTGAGAATGAAATGAATACGAAGATCAAATGTTTGAGGTATGATAGAGGTGGAGAGTTCACCTCCAAAAAATTCAATATGTTTTGTGAGAACCATGAAATAAAGACACACTTGTCTAGCCCTAAAACTCCCGAGCAAAATGGAATGGATGAAAGAAGAATAGGACTATTCAATAAGCTACAAGGACTATTATGAAAGAATCTAACATACTAAAAGTATACTATAGAGAAGAAATTCATATGAATTTTTACATACTTAATAGAGTTCAAGAATGTGCACATCGATTTTGGTACCCATAGTTCTCTTGCACTTCTAGGTTTTTCACCTAAAAGGATAGAAATGGACCAAAATTCCTAATTTCTTCACTCAAAACTATGCAAGAATTGATGGGATATGCCTAAATGCAATGTATAAATGTAATAAACTAAAAAATGAAATGATTTATTAATGTAAAACCTAAGGAATGCAAGTTTTTTGAAAACACATTGTGATATACAAAATGACCTAAGAATGCAAACAAACAAGACTCAAGAAGTGCGCCTAGAAACTATAATGTGATGCAAAGATGATATAGAATCCTAAAAAAATTACTATTGAAGCCAACTGGGAGACTTACACAAAGCTGGGTGACTTAGTCAAGATTCTTCCATAATAGATTTCTACTAATAGGGTATCCATAAATATACAAATCACTTTCTAAGGTAGGTAGTGGGACTAATTCACCATAGATGTCGACTAAGTCCACTTGGGAATCTTAGGAAATTTGAGGCAGGAATCTATAGCCTTCGATCTGCACTTCTCTTCTTGAAAGCTGTTCAGATCAGATTATACAAAAGTTAGGTTGAAAAGGGTCTCCAAGCTTCCATTAAGGCTTTGTTGATTTGAATGACTTCGATGGATTGTTGACCACTTTTTATCACCTTTTTCTTTGAAAAATATACATAAAATACTTGCAAAACACACATGCATAGAGCGAAAAAGGGGTTAAGGGTTAGAGAATAGAGGTTTGACTTAGTCAAACCCCAATTTTGTAATCAAACCCTTGAAAATGAAATGAAATAAAAAGAGAGTGATGAATGAACAACATGCGATGCTACAACTATGTGGAAGTAGTTGTAGCCTATCATGGTCTCAAATTGGCTCAAATTTAAGGCTATAAGAAAGTGTGGTTGAAAGGGGACTCTTTGAATATCATAAATAATTTGAAAAATTGCATGCACCGCTCTTGGACTATTGAGTCTTTGATAAGGGATTTGATATATATCTTTAAATCCTTTGATGAGTTTTATATATCACAAATATTAAGAGAAGGTAATGGGTTAGCAAGAATTTTTGCTAACATTGGTGTTAAATAATTCAGGGAGTGGGGTCTTAATGACCCTCTTCCTATAGAGGTTATTGCTACTATGAACCATGATTGTTGATTTTAATTTGACCAACCTCTCATTATTGTTGGCGGCATGCATTCCTTTGTTCACGTGGTTGATTGTGATGAGAAAGGATGGTGTGCAAGATTTGAATCAAGAGATTAATATTGGAGTTGGGTGTCATAGGAAATAGAACCCTATGGTCATTATTATCCCCTACTCCAACTTTGGCCTCACACAGATTTTGGGTAGTTTTTGTATTGTTTTCCAGAGTCTTCTTTGTTTTGTGATTGGAGCCTTCAAGCTAGTTATTGCTAATTATGGCAAGATGGGTTGAGATAGAAATCATGCCTAACCCTCCTCATGCAATTTTTTTAAGAAGAGGAAGGAGGTATGGCATGGGTTGGAGAAGGGGGGTTCATTCCTATTCTATTTCTAATGTCTCTTGGTTCGGGTTTTAAGGACCACAAGAAAAATCCAAAGAATCATGTCTTGCATGTTGGGTTAATTCTTCCCATCTCTAATTATGTGAAGAATTTTTAGGTTGCTAAACCTATGGTCACACCAAAGAGTAAACAATCCAAACCTACTAAGGAGTATGAGACTATTTTTGAAGAATAACTTGCTAGCAAAAAAGTCAAGAAAAGGAAATTGATTTTGGAAAAAGAGTTTGAGTCAGAGAAAGATGTGGACTATGCTCTTGATTCCCTTGCATCCTTGGAGGGGGGTCCATATTCCCATGCTATTGGAAAGAAGAAAAAATGGGTTCTTTGTTCTAGTGAGGGTTATTTGACTTGTAGTGAAGAATCTACTATTGTTGTGCTAAGTAGGGGTTCAAAGGTGAAGAATGACTTGTATGGGGAGGCCTCCTCACCACCCCAAGTTGCTAAGAAGAAGATGGTTTTGGGGGAAGGAAGCGAGAAGAAAAGGGTTTTGAGGATTGCGAGCCAAAGTTTGGAAAATGATTGTCCTCTCACTAGTGCAGGCGGGCTCTTTGATGATGATTCCCCTACTGTCAAGTCGGTTATGTAGCTGAAAGAGAAGTCTAGGTAAGTTCATATTGCTTTGGATATCCAAGATGTGGATTTGGAGAGGATCAAGAAGAGAAAGGCAGTGGCAGATGAAATTGTGAGCTCCATCCGCAAACTCAAGTCTCTGATTGTTGTTGAAAAAGGTAAGGACACCCCCAGTGGTCAATATAGGGTTAGTTCCTTTGAGGAGGATGATGCTTTGGGAAAAGGGGTTTTCAATATTGATAGAGAATATTTGTCTGATGTGCTTGGATCTAATCTAGAAGGGTCATTGTCTTGTTTAAGCTCTCCAAATGGTTTTTTCATGAACTCAACAAAACTAATGTCAAAGTCAAGGGTGTGGTTAGTAAGGCTAAGGGGTCCTCTATCTAGAATCTGATAGATGAGTTGTTTGACTCGTTAAATAATGTGGTGGACATTGTTGTGGATGAAAATCTCAAAATGAAACAAAATCTTGAAGGAAGAATCCTCATCCTTAAGGATCAAAAGGTGAAAATATGGGATACTATTATGAGAGCGGGGGAGGTGCATAAATATGCTAGTAAATTTTATTCTACTTCTGTTACTTCCCTTGTGCTTAGTGCTAATAATTTTAAGGATAGTACCCAGGATGAAGAGGTTGTTGCTACTGGTAAGCTGATGGAGGAGGAAGGTGATGTTGGGAAGGGTGGTGAGAAAGTTATTGTTTTGATTTTAGAGGTAAATACGGATGGACCTAGAACTAGGATAGGGAACAAATCCAAAGCTCACATTGGGGCATCTGGGAATGATATTTATGATGTTTGTGATGTAGTGTTGTTGTTGGGTTCCTCTTTTTTGGTTGTCTTTTTGCTGATGGGTTATTGTTGTTGGGCTATTTTTTGGCTTAATGTTTTTATCTTTTATTTCAATTTATTTTTTATGTAAAGGGTTCTAGGGCCCCTTCAAAACCAATTTTTTACCTCTAATAAAAACTATGCTATGCTACAACTTACCAATCCCTTGATATAAAAATCTTAAGATATGTAAGAAGATGCTCCAATGGATGCTTGATAATGCTTAGAATTCTTTAGAATAGTGAATGAATGCATGCTAATGCATGGATGAATGTATTAGACTAATGAGGATTAAAATGAGAGGAAAACCCTTTATTTATACTTGATTTTACAATATTTCCCAAAAATAACACATCACAGGATGACGTCAAGGTTAAGAGAATACAATCTCATCAAAAATTTAAAATAATTTTGATTAATGTGCCTAGTAGGACTGTGTTGCCCCATGTGGCAACATGGTCCCACTAGGATAATTTTACTACATGTCAAGAATTAAAGTGTATTGAATGAGTTTTAACAAGATTATTCTCCAAAACACACTTAAGTAGGGCCAAAAAGTGCATTAAGGGGTCATTTAGACATAAGAAAGCATTGAATTAGTGATGACAAGCCTAGAAAAGCATGAGAGTTTGTTACAATTCTTTACAACACTTTGAAATAAGACTTGGTATGTAATAAAAAGAGGTTATTTAGGTGAATTATAATGAAAATGTCCTAGAAAAGTGTGAAAGTGGGTTACAACACTTCACAACACTTTTACAAGATATCCTAGAATTATTAATGATTCACAAGGACCTAAGACCTAATGTGAATGTGTTGACCACATCACAACATTAAATCTAGGAAAAATCAAGCCAAATTCCATTAGAAAGACTCAAATGAGCATAAAAATTTCCAAGTATACATTTTTTGGTGACACAAAGACTCCCTATGGGCTATCGTATGGGAGGATTCCTATGGTGAAGTACTTCTATGTGTTTGGAAGAAAGTGTTATATTAGAAGAGATGAAGAAAACTTGGGAAAATTTGATGCAAGGTCTAATTAAGGAATCCTCCTAGGATATTCTAATAAAATCAAAGTCTACTCATGCTACAACAAAGGACTAAGAAAGATTGTTAAGAGTGCAAGTGCCAAGATTGATGAAGATTTTTCAAACTCAGTGTTGATAGATGGATATGGATCAAATGATCCCATTTGTAGAGAGAAATAAAAGGTTAAGGAAAGAGCAATGCATATTGAAGAGGAATAAGTATATGCACAATAATCATTATGAAGACCAAATAATTGGAGACAAAAGAACAAGTGTATTGACAAGAAAGAATGTTGTTGAAGAAGAGGTAAATTGATGTTTACTTTTTGAAGTTGAACCTAAAATAATGACTGAGCAATGCAAAGATGAACATTGGATAAAAGATATGGAAGAAGAACTATTGTAGATTGAGAAGAATTAGACTTTGGAACATGTCCCAAGACTTGCAAACAAAAATTTAATTGGAACTAAATGGGTGTTTAGGAACAAACTAAATGAGGATGGAGAAGTGGTTAAAAACAAGGCAAGAATTGTGTATAAATGCTACTCACAAGTTGAAGGAAATAGTTTTTGAGGAGACATTTTCTTCAATGGAAATAATGGAAGATATCATAATGTTTCTAGATTTTGTAGCATGGAAGGACTTTAAATTTTATCAGATGGATGTGAAGTATCCTTTCTTGAATGAATAATTGGAAGAAGTATATATTAAATAATTAAAAGGATTTTAGTTATCAAACAAACCCGATATGGTCTACAGATTGAAGAAGGCATGATATGGATTGAAGCAAGCTCCTATAGATTTATATGCAAGGTTGGTTAATTATTTGATATAGCAAGGATTCAATAAAAGTGCCATAGATAGTAATATTTACTTTAGAGCTGAAATATATCAAATCTCAATTGTGGTTGTGTATGTTGATGACATAATTTTGGGAGGTAATGAAGAGATGTGTAAGAAGTTTGCAAAAGAAATGCAAAAGGAGTTTGAGATGTCTATTTTTAGGGAGACAAATTTATTCCTTGGGATACAAATAAATCAAATAGAAAAAGGTATATTCATTTCACAATATAAGTATTTCAAAGAAATATTGAAGAAGTATGGAATGGAAGATTCTAAATTGGTATGTACCCCTGTGTTTACTAGTTGTAGACTAAGCAAGATTGATGAATCTAATAAGGCTAATTAGAGAAAATACAAATAAATGATTGGTTGATCACAACATATAATTGGTACCATCTAACTACTACTAGATGAAATATAATGCATGTAGTTTATCTTGTGGCTAGATTTTAAGAAGACACTAGAGAATCACATGTTGCAATAGTAAAAAGGATATTCAAATACTTGAAGGGAACTCTAAATTATGGCTTATGTTATCCTAATGATACTAATTTCACCTTGAGTTCTTACACAGATGCAGATTGTATTGGTTATCTAGATGAAAAGAAAATTCCAAGTGGCGATGCATTCTTTCTTGGATGTAGATTGGTATCATGACTAAGCAATAAAAAAGATTCAATATCTTTATGTACTATAGAGGTTGAGTATTTTGTAGCAACATCTTGTTGCACACAAGTATTATGGATGAGGCAAACATTGAAGGATATCAGAGTGGTGTATAATGAGCCAATTTCTATCTTTTGTGACAATACAAGTGCCATTAATATTTTAAATAATCTGGTAATGAATTCAAAGACAAAGTGTATCTTGATTTGGTACAAAATTTTTAGAGAGAAGGTTATAAATAATGAAGTGGAGCTTTAATATGTACCCAAAAAGGATAAAATTGTTGATGCATTCACTTTTGAATATCTCTGGGAGAAGTTGGGGGTCATTTCCTCTCCTTTTCTTAACTATATGCATAGGAGATGCATTATTCAAATGAATGTCAAGATTCATTCTTTATTTTGGACTGATGTTGGTGGATAACTCTCAAGGGGAGTAGGTAGTGGCATTATTGGTTGTTGTAGTTAGAAGGGTGTGTGTTGTCATTAAGCAATGGTTGTTGATTTGTTGTAGGTTGGTGTATGCACCTAAGGGGGAGTATATAGAGTGGTAAAGGAAATAAGTTGCAACGCAATAATAAGAAGGTTGGTTGATGATAAAGGGAGAGAATAAATAATGAAAATATTTTGGCCCCTTACAATTGATGTCAAATGAGTAGAGAAATTCATGTAAAAATGAAAAAGTTATTTGGGGAGAAAAATTCATTTAGGGGGTGAGAGAATCATATGGTAATAAGCTATTTGATTAAAGGGGAGAAGTAATGTGAAGTGTTGTAGTATGTTGATATTCAAAGCTCTTGTTTCCTTGATGGTTTTTCAAATAATGTGTTTCCATCAATGAAAAAGGGGGAGATTGTTGCAAGTATGAGAAGTTGGTGTTGTCATTGATGATTTTTGAGTAGGATTGTTGCAAGAGTATGTTGGTGTTATCTATGATTTAATTAGTTGCAATATGTTGTCATTACAAAAGCTACTAGTGTAAACCTCTAGTGTTATTGCGATAAGCTTATGTGATCTATGGTTGAGTTGCTATTTGTTCATTTATGTTAAATAATTGTTGAAGATGATGAGGATGTCTCTAGTGCTTGGTTTCCAAGTGATTTTGAGAAAATTGATAAAAAAGAGGAAACAATGTGTTATAGTGGTGTTCTAGGTTATAGAGTTATGATATTTTTTTGCTCCACATTTCTTCTAGGTTGAATATATGCTTACACACATGGATATGTTGATTAGATATTTTTATAGGTGTTATATCCAAGATTTGGTTTGCTTGATCACTATTCAAAAGAAGTTATATTCAACAGTTTGTGAACTATGTATTGCAAAGGTGTCTGAGAGAAATATTATTTCTCTACATTTCTCCATAGTTATGTTTTGGGTCTTGTAGATCTAAAGGAGTGATGAAAATGTTTATATATTTCTTTAGTTGAAGTGATTTGAAGTTTAGTGCATCAAAAATTAATTTCTTGTGTTACAATGTATGGAAAATTAGTCTAAGTATAACAGGTGTGTACATTCCTTGGGTGAAAGTTGTTGTGAAGGTGTTTGATGAATTTTAGTGTATTTGTAGAATATTCGAGAGTGTGTTTAGGTGAATTTTTTTATCCATGAGTTATGGATAGATCAAACAAAGCATGCACTCAAAATCTTAATGGTGTTTACACAATTAACAACTAACCTTGATATTTACACTACTCGCAAAGGCGCTTCATTATTTTTGGAAGTGTGCCATGGCATGTAAGGATGGATTTAGGCCTTAGCTAAGGATTTTTGTGGTCCTCCATGATTCCTCTCAATTGTAGGAATGTTTTATTGCTGTCCTAATTTGAATTTGCATGTTTTAGGTGCATAAATTACCTTCGAGAAAGTTTCAAGGGCGAAGAAAATATAAGTATAAGTTGATTTGTTGATGGATTGCATGATAGAATAGATAGAAATGTATGATGTGAATCATAGATTTCTAGATTATGAAATTCAGAAGTGTAATGTGATATTTTATGTGTTAGATTACTAGATGCGGTGAGCATAAGGTGTCTACAATTCTTCAATCAGGCTCCAAAGGTGTTGGTGATATTGTGGTGGATTCTCTATTGCACTGAGATGATTTTCTCCATGTAGCATTTATTCTCTATCTTCTTTTCTATTCCAGCAGTTATACTTTATTTATTTTTAGCAATGTACCCTCTAACAATGAGCCTTTGTAAAGAGTATTGATATTACTTATATTGTTGCAAGTTGTGTGGCATTGATCTCCCTATTTCATGCACCATAGTGCTTGGGTTTGTAATATGGATTAACCACCTCTTATGGATTTACTAACTCTAGCAGTTGTAGTAGGCATTAAAAGGTCAATATTTTGGTGCAATGATAATCATCTATTCAGCAATTGGTATCAAATCTTAGGTCGTGGGTTTGAACCCCTAACTTTCACTGGAGGGGGATTGTTGCAGGGTGTGTTCCCCTTGAAATCCTTGTGTTGGGTAGCACAACACTTGAGTTCATGACATGGGTTAACCATCTCCCATGGATTCATTAACTCTGATGGTTTTATTGGCGATTAATAGGTCAATCTTTTGGTGCAATGAGAACCATTTGTGCAACATATATTTTGAGCTAATCCTCATCATTGTTTTCCCTATCTTGGATTTTCCATGTAAATCTAGTGTTCTCTTGTGTATGGTGTTGTTGTTTTTTAGTTTTAGTTATTTTATTTTCATGCTAACTCATCAAAATAGATTAAGGTTTTATTTAATGAATGTAGATCTGAATGTCAATGAGGATTTTTGATGTTTCAAGGTACAACTAAGTCACCCCCCTCTTAGTTTTCTTGTGCATTCAACAACTTTTACTTGCTCTTAAACTCTTATAATGCCTTAGAAGAATGTAAACATTTGAAATAGTAATGAAAACACATCCAAACACATAATAACACTAGATTTATGTGGAAAACCCAAGAATGGAAAAAACATAATTAGGATTATCTCACATATATACGAATTGCAACACCAAACAAAATTAGGCTCACTAGCAAGGGCTCACTGCCTAGAAAAGGAAGAAAGGCTCACTATCAAAAGGAATCACTATCCAAAAGAAATAATAATAGAAGAAGACTATTACAAAGAGATTCACTATCTCAAGGCAATAAGAGTAATCAACCACAAACTTTGGCTCACTTCCTCCACCAACTTCAAACACAATAATAATTTATACCTTTTTTTTAATTGCATTGGAGTCATATGTATTAAGCTCACACTTAGATCACCACACTTAATCAAATTCACATGTTTTACACACCTTCTATAGATCTAAACTCATCTCAAAGAATTTAACTTGTTTATATACTATCCATGATCTAAAAAGTCTCAATTAGGTTGGCCTTAATAAAATGTGTGCACCTAAAATGTGCAACACCTAAATAGGTCAGCACCAAACACCTCCATGGTGGAAAGAAGTGAAGGAAAAGCACACTAGTGGAGCTTGCAAATTTTTCCATGGTCTTATGTGGTTCAAAAGGTTGGAAAGTGCTTCAGAGTACTTAACTAATTAAATTAGGTTTGTTAAGTCTACAACCTATGGCTTTCTAAAACCCTCACATTCTTATATTTTTTCATTGGCATCATTCAATTTTCCATTTAACCTTAAGTAACAATTTATAGCTATCGATGTCATGTGTCTGATGTCCCCTTTTTTCAGGAGGTACCCTCCTAATAAGTTTTTGTGACATAATTATTTTTCTCCCTAATGGTTTATTCTTATTAGAGAGGTATAGACACATGTCATGATATCACACTATCCTTTGGTTCACTAAGGATTGGTTTTTTCATATTGTAAGCTCTAGGATACCTAATAATAGCAAAATGCATCCAAATATTTCAAAAGGCTAAAATCATTTTTCAAATGTTGTATTTTCTATGTTGATGAGCCTTTTTGTCTCATCCAATGTAGGTCACCCTTTTCCCTAGTCACCTTAAGTTGTTAATTTAGCATGTGCTAAATTATGTCATCAGAGCTTAGGCCTTCATGGGGCTATGGTGGGATTGAACTATACCTCTAGTGAAGTAGAAAGATGATGAAAAGTGTCTACATCTTGGGGCTTTGTGGTGAGTTCTTCTATTTCTAGAGGTATGTTTTTATTGTTTCCTCACTTTGTGAGTAAGAAAAGCAATGACACTTTTCCACATAACGAAAAAAGAGAAATACTACTTCACACAGCAAAATTCAAACTTGTGCAATGGTTATTAATCTAAAGATAAGTGATCCATATTCAAACCTAGAAAATTTCTCTCACTAGTTGTGTATTCAAGCATGTGAAGGAAGTAATGGCAACTGGGAGTGTTATCTTTTGAGTTCATGATGACAATGATAAAATACTTGTCCAAATTAATCCCTCTCACAAATACTAAGGTGATCAAGTAAGTTGTTTCATTTTGTAGATCAAATATATTGTTTCAGGTGTGAAATTAGGGTTAATTTGACCTCATCTAATAATTTGAAGCATAATTCAAGGTGTAAAGGGGATTTTTCTCAATTTAGAATCAATAATAATGGTTTATAGGGGGTATATGCTATCAAAAATTTCTCAAACCCCCTCCATCTAGAATAAACCCTATAAAACCATAGTTACAATATTTTAAACCCTAACATTTTGTAATTACACAAAATGACTACAACTTTGGTTGGGAAGAGAAGGGAACTAGAGGAAGAAATAATTTCCCTATTGACGAGATCATCAAAAAGGCTAAAGGTGTGTCCAGGGTCTAGTGGTGTTACAAAAAAAACTTATGGATTGGCATACTAGGTGCAAAGACCCCATTATTTTGGAGGGATATGCAGTATTCAAACATGCATATAGGAAGGCCTATACAAAAAGGAAAATTTATAACATTTGGAATCTATGGTTAGGTAAGTTGGTCGTTCCTAATGTTTTTGTGAACATAAATTTGATCGAGAAATTGTCCATAGCATATGACCCTAATTCTAGGTTTTTCCTCACCATTTTTGGCCATAGATTGATACCATTGGACAAAGATCAAGTGTGTTAAGTGTTTCAATTGGAACTCAATGCAAGGTTCCCAATTAACTTGGGGGAACTCAATAGAAATTGAGAGAAATATGTACAACTACATGGTTAGATGGTTACCCTATTTAAAAAAAATGGGCCTAGGAAGGAATGGAAAAGGTTTGGCAAGGGTGATTTATAGCCCTTCTCTTATGACATATTCGAGCTCTATTTCGAGAAGACATAGTTTTCATTAATTAAAGTATTGGGGATGGATAGCAGAATTCAAATCCCTATGAATTTCATGGCTATGGTAATGGACATTTAGAGTAGGTATGTTAATAGTCCCTAAAACTTTGTAAGGTACGTTATTGAGCAGCAACATATTTCCCTATGTGCAATCAAAAGGAATACCCACCTTGGTTTTGTAGAGCCTAAAGTGCAAAGGAGTATTTTTCAATCTATCTCTTGTTTGATGGCCAGTGACCTAGCTTTTTTGTGAATAATAAGTAGCTAATATTTAGAGAAACCTAGACAATCAGTTTGAAACACCAATAGATTGGCGACTCTACTATGGATAGAAGGAATTATACCCATTTGTCTATGTCTTGGTGGATCGATTCAAAGTTATATTCAAATCCATCTATTGAAATGATCTTGAAATAGTTTTCAAGTTTGAAAAGGGGTCTTTCAAAGTATATTGAAGAGAAAAATATCATCCCCATTAAGTTAGGTTGGTACTGTACAATCTGAAGACCAATTGAAAATAAATAAATTTCTTATGAATAATGGTGGGAGATCCATCCATAATGTTGATCCTTCAAGGAGATTGGAAGGAGAGCTAACAAGAAGTTGAAAAAATTGGAGAAACAAATATCAAACTCAAAGGAAAGAAAATGTAAGTTTGATCCTAGTTTTGATAAAAAAATATTGGTTATATCTTGCATAGTGAAGATATTTCTAATTGTTCATAAGAAATATATACTCTTATGAATGAGAAAGATCCATTAACCACCCCACTATTGAGACCATCTAACTCTAAAAGAAGAGAGAGGAAAAAGGGAATGCAGACTGAAGCAAGATTGCTCCTTCACAATAAATTTTAGATCAAAATCCTCCTCTTAGGAATTGTATGATACAACTTCATAGTGACCCTACTACTTTAAAGCTATACCTTTTCCTTTGAGAACCCTATTAAACCCTAGTCTATTACTATTATGCCCTCTGAATTTCTTGCTTAGGTTCCTTCAACTATTTCACAATACCCTATCCCTAATATTGTAATTTAAACTAAAGAAGAAATACTAAGAGAAACCTATGATCTATAATTAGAAATTGAAATATTAAAAAAAGAAAGGATTAAAGAGGCTAAAAAAAGATATGACATGAGGAGAATGCTATATAGCATGAGATTTGCACAAAATATTGTTAGCAACTCCATGCCTACACCTTAGAATCAAGATGATCCTAGTCATCAAATAACTTTTCCTTTAAATACTTCCCATGTAAGTACATGGAGTAACCCTCAGCCAAACACTACTTCACAAAATATGACTAGTGAAACCCATGTGAGAAACACTTAATCTAGGGGTGTAAGCCCTTACAATTCACAAGGTAACCCTTGTATGAGCATTGTTCCTATGAATTATAGTGTCTTGATTTTCCCTCAAATAAACCACACTCAAGGCCAACAATTCCAAAAAAATAAAAAAATATGGGAAATATGTCTCAACCATAATATGTGGGACAAAGTGCACAAATTGGAAATTATGTATCAAATACCCAAGGATAGTATCAGACTAGTTTGCAGGTGCAAAGTGTAATTCCACCATATGTGGGAAATCAATATATCCCCACACCATAGCAACCACATGTACAACAAAACATTCCTTAGAACTAGGGTGGTTATCAAAATTTTGGAGGAAATATTCTTGGAAGAAGACCATTGTAGACGGATAGGTATAGACAACTTGACTATGGGAGAATTCCTAGATACCCAAACCAAGTCCCTAATCAAGTATGAAAGTGTCTCTATATTCTTAGGTAGTGATGCAACAACTAAAGGAATAACACTTAAGCACTTTTTTAAACTTATTAGTTGAATTTGAGGTTGAACATGAGGGTTTTTTCATGAAGTTGTTCATGCAATATTTAACTTGTGATGCAAGGGATTGGTACAAAGGTTTATCAAAGGGTAGTATTGGTTCTTTAGAATAATTTAAATTTCTTTTCAGAGAGTAGTATGGTGGCAGGATAGACCCAAGTTTCATGTTAAATTAATTCAATAGTATTTATAAGGGGAAAAATGAGATGGTCTCAGAGTTCAACATAAGGTTCTAAAAGGCTATGATTAGGATCCCAACTTACTTAAGACCAAAGGATCAGATATGCTTGGTCTCTTACTATAATTCCTTTAATTCTAAGATGGGATACCACGTTAGGGATAATAATCCTAAGAACTTGAGGGATTCTTATAGAATTTCCCTTTATATTGAAAGCAATAGAAAGGCTTCAGAGAAAATGGGGAGAAGAGAAGATGTAAAGCTCCTTAAGACCCCTAGAAGCAATCAAAATGAGAAGGAACCTACACTAGAGGGAAAAATGGACAAAATGATGAGTGTCACAAAGGATATTAGTTACAAGGTTACAAGAAATGATAATGGTTTATCTCATGACAAACCCAACTACCAAAGGCAAGAAAGAATACCAAATCTTGTGAACCAGCCATATAATACAACTTGGTAAAATGGTAGGATTGTTAATAAAAGTAGAGAAATATGTAGAATAAAGATCCACCTGATCCTTTAAAGAGAAATAATGAAAACTTTGTGGAAGATACCCCTTGGTGTGACCCTTTCTAGTTGCAACATTCTTCTTAGAAATGCATGGTTTCTCAATCCATGGGGGATATCCATGATCTATACAATGATTGTGATGATACATATATGGAAGATCAAGGGGTAAACATGTTTTTTGCAATAGCTTCAACTTCTAGTGAGGGTTATTCAAAAAAAATTCAAGATAAGATATTTGAGATCCATTCATATCATCAAGTTTTCCTAGATGATGAGTATGACAATGTTTCTAGGGTAAACAACATGGAATTAGAGATAGAGGTTAGTTTGAGACCTTCTGATGAAGAAATCTAGTCATTGACTATTGTTGTTTTTGTACAATCTAGGAGCACTTATAACTTGAGGAATGAAATAGTCAATAAGGATGAAGGAAACCCTGACATCCTTTTTATAAAAGAGGAAAGTAATGGTACAAAGGAACAAACCCTTGTGAAAAATAAGAACATCATGGCTAAGAATGCTAAGAAGCCTAATAATTTGGTTGTGGCCCCTCTTATAAAGTAACAACATCAAAAGGAGAAGAGTGACCAAGAAAAAAAGAAACTAGGATTGTTTAGAAAGCTAGACCTTAAAGTAAACAAGCAAGTGTGAACGAAAAGACTGTTCCTAGCTATGAAATTATAAAATATACCTCAGTGGATATGACTCAAATCTTGTCACAGATCAAGGTGTTAGTTCCCTTTCTATAAATGATGAGGATATAGGAACACAAGAATAATATGTTGGCCCTTATTACTAGTACAACTTATTGTAATATAGAAAAATTAACTAACCCTATTGAAGAGAAGGTGAATGAAGCCAAACCTAATAGAGCCCATATTGATTTGTCTAAAGTAATTTTAGGTGACACCTTAATCAATTATCCTACTTAGGTAGATCCTTTCTATGTGACCTTATAAGTAAGTTACAAGTTGATCAAAAACTACATGATAGATTCAAGAGCCTCCACTAACATCATGCCATTAGCAATCATGAAAGATTTGGGCTACAAGCTAGCCAAACATATGGAAGATGTTTTGTAATGGATTCAAATGAGATCCCTATAATTTGAGTGGTGAGTTATGTTCCTTTTAGATTGGTATATTTTACTTAAAATTATTATGCCATGAGTGTAACTATTTTTGACATCCCAACTTAGTATGAAATTCTCTTGTCAAGGGGATGGGTAGTAGTAGTTGGGAGAAGCATGAAGTTAGACCTCTCTTATGCTACCATACATATGAATGGTAGAGAAGTTAAGTTCATCAGAGAAAAGAGATCTCAACATACGATAGAAAATGTCTACCCACATGAAAGTGTCTATTTCATTAACATGGACATAGATAGCTTCAAGGTTGTAGATGAAAAACTAGTGGAGGATGAAATTATATAGAGGATTGAGAAGGTAAGCCAAAACATCCAGGAATATAACTTGTGGTCCATGCATTTTGAAGGGGATATCTCTAAATAAGGATCAAGAGCAAGGCTAATTCTAAAATCATGAGAAGGTAAATCTTAAAAATACTCTTTTTCATTGAAGTTTGAATGCACAAATAATGTTGTTGAGTATGAAGCTCTTCTATTAGGTCTGAAGTTAGAAAGAAAACATAAAATAAAAAATCTTATGGTTTTTAGTGATTCTAAGTTAAAAGTGTCTCAAATTAGAGCCAAGTATGTGTCAAAGAATAGAAGGTTGAAACAATATAGAAATATTGTTTGGGACACAATTGAGGTGTTTGATGCTTTCTCTATTAGTTGTATAGAAAGTTCAAAGAATGTCATGGTAGATCTCCTTTCCAATATTTCTTTGAGGCTTGATGATATAAATCTTATTAGAATATCAAAGGCTAAGATCCAAGGAAGGCCTTCTATTCCTAAAAAAATCCAACACTATAAATTGGTCAATAGTGATACTAACTTGCTAAAAAAATTTGCATTGCATAGACGAGTATGATAGCCAAGAAATTGACTTTTTAGAGAATTTTTGAAAAAAATGATGAAAATGATACTATTTTTGGAAATGGGTTCATTCAACTCAAGGAAAATAAGATCCCAAAGGGATTTGTGGCCCCAAAAAAACTATTTGATAATTTTGAAAAAATTTACACATGAGCAATATTTGGAGGAAATCAATTTAGGGACTAGAAATGTACCCAAGAAGGTGTATATTGGTAAGAAGTTGAACCCCAAGATTAGAAAAATGATGAATACTCTTGTCAAAAGATACAATCATGTGTTTGCATGGTTCTATGATGATCTAAAAGCTTACAAAGAGGATTTATTCTAGCTTGATATTTCTTTGAAATTGGATGAAAAATATTTTAGGAAAAAACAAAGGCCAATAAATCCCACTTTGGCACCAAAAATATAATAGGAGCTCATGAGGCTTAGGGAAGGTGAAATTATAAAGGCTATCAAGCATTCCACCTAGGTTTTAGATCTAGTCCTAGTCATATAGAAGAATGGGGATATTAGGCTATGTTTGGATTTTAGAAATTTGAACATGTCCTCATTAAAAGATAATTAGCAACTACCAAATATGTAGGAAATGTTGCACAAGGTCAATGGCTTTGAGCTCTTATATATGATGGATGGGATTTCGTGTTACAATAATGTAAAGGTAAGAAAATCAAAGCAATATAAAACTTCTTTTACCACACCATGAGGTGCATATGCTTATATAAGGATGCCTTTTAGTTTGACCAATGTTGAAGCTACATTTTAGAGAGCTATTGATGTTTCTTTTTTAGACTTCATGGATGTGTCTGTGCCTATATATAAGGATGACCTCATTGCATATTTCAAGAAAGAGAAAGATTATTGCATGCACTTAGAAAGGATATTCATAAGAGCCTTGGGAGTATGATATTTCATTAAACCCTAAGAAGTGTACATTTGTGGTTATAGAAGGAAAGTTGTTGGGGCACATAGTTTCAAAAGAATCAATAAGTATCAAACCAAAAAGATTCCACTTCCTAAAAAAGTGAAGGGGATTCAATCTTTCTTTGCCCAAATCAATTTTGTTAGGATATTTGTTCTAAATTTTTTAAGACTAAAAAGTCCATCTCTAAGATGTTGAGAAAGAAAGAAATAGTTGCATGGGGCAATGAGCTTGTTAAAACATTCAATGAGATCAAGAAGACCATCAAGGAAGCACCAATCCTCAAGTACCATTATTTCTCTAAGCCTTTTCAATTGTATTCGTTTGCATCATTTCACACAATTATTGTTGTCCTATTACAAAAAAATGATGAGGGTCATGAAAAACCCATTGCCTTCTTTAGCAAGTCATTACAAGCAGTAGAATTGAAGTATGATATCATGGAAAAGTAGGCCTATTCCTTAGTAAATGTTGTCAAAAAATTTAGACCTTGCTTGGTAGCTGCACAAATAGTGGCTTAATACCTAATGTTGCAGTCAAAGACATATTCACTCAGTATAAAGTCATAGGAAGGAGGTGTAGATGGATCAACAAGATTAAGGAGTTTAATATTGATATTTAGATAAATAAACTTGTTAGATGGCAAGGTCTAGCCAAGCTAATGGATGAATCAAATCTTGATGCTAGTAAAATTAACTAGATGAGTGAGGATGCACCCAAGAAGGAATGTGTAATGGAGGGTTTCCCTTGGTATAAGGAAATTCTACACTATCTAAGAAATAAGACTTTCCTTAATCACATGGCTATTAATCAGAAGAGGACCTTGAAGCTACAATCCATTAAGTATGTAATGATTGATGTTTTCTTGTATTGGAGGGATAGGGTTGGTGTAATGCTGAGATGTGCTGATAAAAAACAAGTAAAATAATTGATGAAGCACATAATGGTGTATGTGGGGGCCATTACATGGTTAAAACAACACCAATAAGATCTTGGGATCTAGGTATTGGTGGCCTTCCCTTTTTTCTAACACACATAACATAGTAAAGAAGTGTGATGCTTGCCAAAAGTTTTTTGGTAAGCTAAAATTCTCTGGTGTCTTACCCCTTAGACCAAAAAATGTAAAGGCTCCTTTATAGCAATGGGACATAGATTTTATTAGTGATTTCAATGAAAAATCTAGTGGTGGCCATAGTTGGATATTGGTGGCCACATATTACTTCACCAAATGGGTAGAGGCAATCCCTACCAGAAAGGAAAATAGCAAAGTTTTCATCAATTTTACTATGGAAAATATTTTGATTAGATTTGGCACTCCAAAAAGGTTGATCATGGATAATTCAATGTTATTTAGGTAAGAGTTCACTAGATTTTGCAATGACTATGGAATTTCCATATCATATTCTTCCCATTATCATCCACAACAGAATGGTTAGGCTAAGTTGAGTAAAAAAGGTCTTATGAAAATCATGAAAAGAGTCATGGATAAGAAAATAACATCTTCTAATTCAAAATTGAACTTGGCATTATGGGCCAACAAGACAACAATAATGAAGGACACATAAAAATCCCCTTATGAACTTGTACATGGACTTGATGCCAAAATATCTATGAATAACTTGTACTAGTGTACAAATTCATTCAAGAATATGGTGAAGATATTGATGATAGAATGAAAAATAGGATCAACCAACTCATAGAGTTGGATGATTCAAGAAGAGAAACAAAAAAAATTGATTTGAAAAGAAAACAAGTCAAGCATCTCTTTGAAAAGATAGCTGCAGATAGAAATTTTTTTGTAGGAGACTTGGTTTTGATGTGGAATGCTAGAGTTCACGATAAGGGAAAACATGGTAAGTTTGAGGCCTTGTGGATTGGTCCTTATGTCATGTATAATAATATGAATGAAGAATGGTTGGAATTTCTAGTGCATGTATAATTCCTCAAACCCTACTTCTCATAGTTAGGGAATAACCATGAACATTGTATGATAGTGTATTTGTATCTTTTGGTTGCATTTATTTTGGGATTGTTTGGTCTACTCTCCTAGAGAAGTATGAATTCTAACTCTATGTGTACTAAAGAGATGTCCCCAACTAGAGCCACTAGTGGATCTTGAAATTTTTTTCATGGTCTTATGTGGTTCAAAGGGTTGGAAAGTGCTTGTTATTACTCATATAATTAAATTAGTGTTGTTAGGTATGTAACCTAGGGCTTTCTAAAACCCTATTTTCATAAAACCTTTGAATTCTTATGTTTTGTCATTGGAATTAGTTCACTTATTGACTAATCCTTAAGTTACAACATATGGTATCAATGTCATGTGTCCTACATCCGCTTTTTCTAGGAAGTTCCCTCCTAATACTTTATGACTTAAGTAGTCATCTTCCTAATGGTTTTTTCTTATTAGAGTAGTTTGGACATGTTTCATGATATCATACTATCCTTTGGTTCATTGAGGCTTGGTTTTGTCATCTTCTACACTTTGTGATACCTTGAAATAGCAACACATGTCCAAATATTTCAAAAGGCTAAAGTTCTTTATAGAATTCCTTATTTTATATGTCACTGAGTCTTTTTGTCTCATTCAATGTAGGTCCCCCTTTTCCCTAGTCACCTTAAGTTGTTAATATAGAATGTGCTAAATTCTATCACGAGAGCTTAGGCCTTCATGGGGATGTGGTGGGACTGACATTTTTCTCTAGAAAACTAGAAATATGATGAAAAGTGTCTACATATTGGAGCTTCATAGTGAGTTCTTCTATTGCTAGAGGTATTTTTTTGTCATTTCCTTTCCCTACAAGTAAGAAAAACAATGACACTTTTCTGCATAATGAAAAAGAGAAATTTCACTTCACATAGGTAAATTCAAAGTTTCACGATAGTTGTTGATCTGAAGATCAATGGTCCACATTCAAACCTAACAAACATCTCTCACTGGTCATGTATTCAAGCATGCAAAGGAATTAATGATGGATGTGACAATTATCTATTTAATTTATGATGTTGAAGACAAAATACTTGTCTAAATCCATTCCTCTCACAAATACTAAGGTGTTCAATCAAGCTGCAACATTTTTCAAATTGAACAAAGTGTTTTGGGTGTGAAATTAGGGTTTTTTACGACACTCAAGCAAGTAATTCATTTGACCTCATATACTAATTTCAAGAATAATTCAAGGTATAAAGAGTATTTTTGCTAGTTTAAAATCGAGAATAGTGGTTTAGAGGGGGTATGTGCTATCAAAATTTTCTTAGGACCCTCCACCTGGAAGAAACCCTGGTTATAGTATTTTCAACCCTAGCTTTTAGTAATTACACAAAATGGCTAGAAATTTGGTTGGGAAGAGAAGGTAACCAAATGAAGACATAATTTCCATATTTTTTAGATCATCAAAAAGGCTCAATGTGGGTCTAGGGTTCGATGGTGTTATAGAAAAACTTATGGACTAGGGTACTAGGTGTAGAGACCCCATTATTCTGAAGGAGGGATATGCATTATTCAAATATGTATACAGGAAGTCCTATGTAGAAAGGAAAATTTGTAACATCTATAATCTACAATTATGCAAGTTGATAGTGCCTAGTGTTTCTTTGAACACAAAGTTGATTCAACAATTGACCATAGCATATGACCCTAATTCTATGTTTTCTCTCACCACTACTCAAAAATAGATTGGTACCATTGGACAAAGATCAAGTGTTCTAATTTTTTCAATTGAACCAAAATGCAAGGTTTCCAATTCAATTGGGGGAACTCAATATAATTTAAGACTAAAAGGGACAACTCTAGTGTTAGATGATTACCCTATTCTAGATCAAAGGGGCCTATGAAGGAATGGAAAAGGTGATTTGGAGCCCTTTCCATATGACACATCCGAGCCCTATTTCTAGAAGAAATATTTTTCATTAATTCAATTATTGGGGATGGATAGAAAAATACAAATCCATGTGAATTTCATGGCTATCCTAGTGTACATTCAAAGAAAGGATGTTAATAGGCCCTACAAATATGTAGGGTACATTGTTGAGTAGCTACATATGTTTCTGCATGTAATCAAAAGGGATGCCCACCTTGGATTTGTAGAGCCTAAAGTGTAGAGGAGAATTTTCCAATTTATGTCCTATTCATTGGCCATTGACCTAGGGTTTTTGCTCATAAGAAGTAGCTAATCTTTATAAAAACCTAGATATTTATTTGGAAACACCAACACACACCAAGGGTTAACTGGGGCCCAAATATACATAACTATGCTACTGAACACATCTATAATCCATGAGGTACCTCCATAAATAGTGCTAGCATGCTAGGTTGACCATACCTAAACTAAGACTACAAGTGAACACATATAAACTTCTCCAAATCATGAAGACCACACAACATCTTAGAATGTTCTACAACTCTGCCATAACCACCTAAAACTAAGAACACCATCATTCTATACAACCAAACATACTGGCATAGGCATACAACTTACTAACCAGACTTTTAGAACACCTCATCACCTGAAACCTTGAGGGAAGGAATTTATAGACAATATAAGTACATTCCAAAATTTTCAAGACAAGAAACCTTACTACAAAGAAATGTAGAGCAATTTCATTCCTCCAAGATAACCTTTTGCATAGATAGACATACTATCAAACACAACTTTTAATATAGAACGATATAGAAAATTAAAATATGGATATAAAACCTCTAAACACTTGTGATCATCATATCATAACCACAAAATTATATCTTTAATAATGAAGAAATGTGAAGCTCAACACTATTCACACCTTTGTCAAACTTTACACTCTTATATTCAAATTTTCTCAAAAGCACTTGGAAACTAAGTGAATTTATTGTAACTACAACTCCTATCCATCAAGACATCAATTCCAACACCATAAAACCTTATTTATTAGACATTAAAAAATCCATACTAGCACAATCATTTGACAAAACCAACCATCTCCATATTGTTGACATCAACAACCAACACTAGCAACTATTGACATTAGATACCAACTATTGACATCAATGACAACACTGACAACATACTTGCAACAACCTCCCTCTTTGTCATTTATGGCAACACCATCTCTCTAAAAAACCATCAACAAGAAAAGCAACAACAACTCTACAATAGGTAGCACTCACCTTGATTGTAGCATCTCTTACTCTTGACAATCTTTGTTTTACTTTTACTTCACAAACTTATTCTCCTCCTACCTGAGGAGTTCTTCATTTTATCATTCTCTTATGAAAACTCTCTCCATGTGTCTTCCATACCATATTATTTAATGAAATACTCCTCTGCACTATGTTTTCTTAACCAAATCTCCCCCACCAAATCAATCATAAAGGGCCATAAACTCATCAAACTCTCTTTCCTGCATACTTCACATTTTTTAGTATTCTTTATCTTTTTTGTATTGAACTCTTTTTCTCTCCCCCTTAGAAAAAATTAAAATGGAAACACCTATACTTTTCGCACATCATCTACATGGAATTTTTCTTTCCTATTCTCCACCTTTGAAATTTGTATACATCACTCTAACACCACTTGCAACAACATAAATAAGTCACATTTTTTCACTCTCCCCCTTGGGGGCACAAAGTAAATGCTCCACCTAACTACACCAACTCACATCACTACTACCTTTTCCCCCTGAGATGTATCCTAAAACATCAGTATAGGACCAAGAATGTATCTTGAATGTTCACCTAAAAAAATGCACCAACTTATGCATCTAATTGAAAGGAGGGGAAATAACCCCTAACTTCTACTAGAGATACTCAAATGTATCCTTTGGAAGAGCCTCTATAAAGATATCTACAACTTGATCTTTTGTAGGAATATACTCCAGCTTCACCTTATTTTCAACAACCTTCCCTCTTAGAAAGTGATACCAAATAGAGATATTCTTTTTTTCTTGAATGCATTACCAAGTTCCTTGAAATATTGATAGAACCCTTATTATAACATAAGATAGAAATAGGTTCATCATGTGATACTCTGATATACTTCAATATTTTCTTCATCCACAACACTTATGTGCAACATGATGTTTCTATAATATAATTTGCCTCTACAGTAGATAATGATACTAAATCATGCTTCTTACATAATCAAGAAACAAATTTTCTTTCATAAATAAAGCACCACAACTCATATTTTTTTTGTCATTTGTACAACCTACCCAATTTTCATATGTATATGCACTTAAGGAAAAATAAATATCCCTAAGATATCATAAACTAAAATATGGAGTGAATTTTAAGTATCTAAATACCATTTTTTATTAATGCATGATATTAAGTCTAGTAGCAGTTAGATATAACAATCCACCAATATTTGATCTATATTTGCTCTGATTAGCCTTAGTATATTTTTCATTTTTTCTCAACTTAAAATCAATAACCATAGTGGTACATACTAGTCTAGAATCCTTCATTCCAAACTTCTTCAACATTTCCTTGATATATTTTGACTGTGAAACAAAAATACCTTTATTTTATTGACTGATTTATAATCCAAGTATGAAATTCATCTCCCCACATATTGACATCTCAAACTCTTTATGTATTTCCTCTAAAAACTTCTTACTCATGTGTTCATTTCCTCAAAAGATAATGCCATCCACATGCACAACCATAATTAGGATTTTTTCTCCCTCAATCTTGAAGTAAAGGCTTCTATCTATAGTAGCTTTCTTGAATCCTTGCCACAAGTACTTATCTAACCTTGAATACCAAGACCTGAAAGATTGTTTGAGTCTATACAATGCCTTCTTCAACCTACAGACCATATCAACATCATCTGATAATTGAAATCCTTCCAGTTGTTTGATGTATACCTCGTCTTCTAAATCACCATTCAAGAATGCAAACTTTACATCCATCATATATACTTTGAAGTCTTTATGTGTTGCAAAAGCTAAAAACCTTCTATTGGCTTCTATCCTTTCTATTGAAGAAAATTTATCCTCAAAGTATATTCCTTCCATTTGTGAATAGCCCTTACACAAGTCTAGCCTTGTTTTTGACAATGTTTCCATCATCATTCAGTTTATTCTTCAAAACCCACTTAGTTCCTATCACATTCTTGTTTGCGATTCTTGGGAAAAAAATCCCAAGTTCGATTCTTCTCAATCTATTCTAATTCTTATTCCATAGCCTTGATCCAATTCTCATCTTTGTATTCCTTAGTCACTATTTTAGGTTCCACCTCTGAAAGTAAATAAAAAATTACCTATTCCTTTGTCATAGCCACTTTTCTCCTTTTCAACACACCTATTCTCTTATCTCCAATGGTTTGATCTTCAAAGTGATTCTTCTACATGTTATGCCTTGCATAACCATCCCCATTTTCTCCCTTTTTCTTGAAATTAGGTCCCTGCTTCTTGCTTTTCTCTTGTGGGTATTTCTTCTTTGTCCTTCTCTTTTGATTTTGGGCTTAGGGAGTTCTTTTCTTCCTTGGGTTCTTTTTATTTTTCTTTCCCTTGTGTTTTATTTCCTTTTTGTCGGGATTGAAACTAGGTTGGAACTTGAACTTGGAAAATTCTAAATGTTTCAAGGTCATTTTTCATCCCAATCTCAACCTCATTGGCTTGCATTATGTTTTATTTTTTATTGTTTTTATTGTGGGATCCAGTTTTCTCCCTGATTCCACTCTGCTTTTCTCCTTTTGTTTTTTTCTTTTCATTGGCGTTTTGTTAGAATTGCACTTAGGACAAAAGTGGAACTCAAAAGTTTTTACAAAAAATCTAAGTTTGGTTTTGGTTTCGGTTCTATTATGCTTCCTTTTTCTTCCACTTTCTCTCTTTTACTTGCTGTTGTTGGGGATGATTTTTATTCTGATCCCAATGTTTTTGTGTTCTTGGTGTCATGCTTGTGTCCTTTGTGCGGGATCACGATAAAAATTGGAATGAAACATGGAACTTTCAAAATGTTCCACTTCCTATTTCAACTCTGATCCTGACCTCACCATGCCTATGAGTTGCTTGAGTGGTGCATTCCATATCTATCCTTGGTCCCACATCCAACCTACCAAATTTATTTCAGATTACCTCACATGCATGAAGGTCCTTGTAATCCGAAATCAAGCTTTATCTTGCTTATAATGAAATTAAATAATTAATTTAATGAAGCAGAGTGAGGGAAAACTTAAGAGGCATGAGATTTGACCATGAGCATGTAGATTCAAGTGTCTTTTGAAGCATCTTTGAGGTGGGTGGTATGTTTGTTTCTTTTCCTTAGTTGTGTATTCCTCATTTTCTTTGCTATTTTGCCTCCCTTCATGCCTTTCACATGTTTTCTCATTCTATTTTTCCACTTCATCGTGTGTGGTCATTTCATGATTTTGCTCTAGTTTTTTATTTTGTGTTGGGATTTCTCATTCTATTTGTCTTTCATTTTTCTTGTTGTCTTTCTTTTTCATGGCTTTGTGGCTTTGTGCCATTGTTCCCTAGTTGCAAACTAGGCATTCTTTTTTTTTGAAGGTTTTAACTTTCATAAAGTTTGGTAAAATTATACATTATAGACCCTCCTCGACCATTTTTATGATATTCAAGGAGTTTGGATTCAAGTTTCATACCTTAGGTTTTGAGAATGAATGAATTTTGAAACTAGGGTTTCAATTCTATTATGGTGGTTGCACGACCTATACCTTCAATGGTTCTGATCTCTATTACCTTGTGTTGAGTTGGAAACAACTCTGGCACTACTTTGAGCAAAGTTATTGATTCATTGCTTTGAAAAACTCCACAATCCTGATCTTGAGTATTCACCTTTTGTAGGATTAGAGCGCAGAATGAATCTATCTTGCACAACGTTCACTAAATTATCCATTCCAAAATATTTTATGATCTCAATTATGTATTAGCTCTGACCCCAACCCCACCTATGCTATTTTGAGCTTTCATTTCCTATCTTGGTCTGTATCCTGATCTTGACAGACTCTAAAACTTGGCTAAGCATTTTTTAAGGAGAAGTATGAATGAATATGATTTTTAAAAATTTTCCATTGTTTTCTATGAGATTATTAAATATTGTTTTGAAGGATTAAATAATCTCTAAAGCAAGAGAAGAGATTCCACCAAAGGAAGGGTAGATGACTGAGAGTTCAAAAGGGGGAAAATGTAAGAAGGTGAAACCTAAACAACTCCCTTATACCATGAAGTATAAGTACCAAGACACCCTGGTGCCAATGAAGATTGAATCTGATCTGGTAGAAGTTATCGATACCATTTTGCAACAATTTTACATGAGTGAACTAACCCTACATATTTTCTCACAGGATCCATCTCTGAGGTCCCAAAGGATAGCTCAATCTAGCCTAGAACATGTTACCCTTCTTCCTATCATAGTCTAGAGCCCAAAACTCAAATTGACAGTAGTGAGGGAATACAACCCTATACAGAGAAAATGTATTGATTCCCAAGTGAATGATTTTATTTATTTGTCTCCACTGAAGATGAGGTTCATGTTCAAGACTCCTAGTGATGCTAATCCCAAAATGATGATGGAGACAGAGGAATTGATGATGTATAACAGAGAAAATGATGTGAATAGAGCCTATATGAACAAGAAATGGCTAAAGATAGAAGAAAGTCTTTGACCAAATTTCCCGAGCACCCCTAAAGGACATATTTTTATAAGGAGATTGTTGATATAATTATGATGCTATCTAGGGTATTTGGGAAGAACGACTTCCAAGCTTTTGAGGAATGGATGTTCCCCTTCATTATGCAATATTAGATGGTAAGTAGTTCATAGATTGGGGGAAGGTGTTATCTAACAACCTACATAATCAGATGCTCCAAGTGTAGAAAACTAAGACCTTTTACATGATCTCATATGTAGTATACTTAGTTGCAAGTTTGGGCAAGTATCTAGGTCTACATATAGTGGGCACATTGGGAGAAGCCTCAAGATAGATGAAAGCATGGGAGCATTATGATTAGTTGAACTTAAAGGCATCAAACTCACATTATCAAAGAGTCAATGATTCCTTCCTCTATTATATTATCAATCAACTTATAGGAGATGTAGGGTATCAACTAAGTAGAGAGGTGATGGATTTTATTGCTAAATGGGGGAATTGGTATATCCAATATCCCAAGTTTACACTTTTCATACTGGCTAGGTTTGATGCACACCCCCACAAACTTCCAAGGTGTTTCAGTGATAAAATGGTATTGATGGAATTTGTATAGTAGATAGTAGAAATAAATGAAAATTTTGGTGATAAGCACAAGTCGGGTAGTCACAAGTTCCCAATGGAATTGGGATGTTACACTTTCTCCCACATTATAGCTACAAAGGTGGTATGTATAGAGATAAATGGCATGCGCATGGGATTGTATATAGCTCAGAAGTATTTTGATCCCAAAAGTAATATGAATAACTTGTATGATCCCTTATTTCCTAAACACCACAATCTATTGGAAGACTTTTGGGGTAATCTACATGATAAATATGAGGTAAGAAAAAAGGGTTATGAGAAGCTTACCATCCCCCAAATGATTAAATATGGGATTCAGGAGGATGTACCTAATGCATTGATTGATGATGGTGTTTTATTAGACCCTAGTTATGAGACCAACAAGGTTGGAACTAAGAATTTGGATCCCATGAATTGGGATGAAAAAGAGACTATTGATATTGAAATTTTTTTTGGAACAATGGTGGATAGGAGTCTCCAATGGGTCACTTAAAGGTTGAATGAACCTATGGCTTAGAACTCAAAGAAGAGGAAGGTAGGGGTAGTCAAATAATACAAGAGAACTAGAAGGAAGACAACTCTTGAGGAAAAACTTGAGAAATATCCCATGAACATGGAGAAATATGTTCAACTTGAAATCCCTATTTAGGAAATACAACTCCCTCAAGGTCCACAAGCTACAACAAGTGAGGCTAGAGTAGGTACTTCATCTCAAATACCCTTTATAGAAGGACCCACTGAAGAGATGTATATAGGGGATCTCCTTAAAGAGGCTACACCATTAGAGGAAATGGAGGATGTAGTGGAAATTCATGATGTTTAATCTAACTCTGAGGCCACCAAGTCTAATGGGGAACAAGAAAAAGTTAACACAACTAAAGACGTTGAATATATTGAGGAGGAGCATGTCTTAACTCCTAGAGAGCAAGAGGAACTCTTTTAAACCATCAATAAATCCTCAATCCACAATGTTGAGGAAGTCAAATTGAGAATAAACCAAGAAGTGGCCACCCAATCAAGAGAGTCTAATGCTAGTGAAGAGGATTGACTTATGACTCTCCAACAAAGGTAGTAGGAGCTCAAGGAAAAAGAAAATGCTAAAGAATTTTCAAGGTTACAAAAGGAAAAGAATGATTTGTTGCAAAAATAATTTGAGGAAAAGGCTAAGGCTGAAAAGTAAAAAATAGCCTTATTGCAAAAGGTTAAGGAATTGGAAGAATAAAATGCTTAGCATCAGAGAGAAAGAGAAGAGTTTGAAGCAAAATTTAAGCCTGGGGAGATAGCAAGAAAGAAGGAAGAACAAGATTTTTTGTAGCAGAAGATTGATGAAGAGGAAAAAGCCTCGATCAATAAAGAACAATCTAGGCTAATTAAAAAAAATAAGGAGTTGGAAAAGGAAAGAGAGAATATGTTTGAACAAAGAAGGATAGAGGAAGAAGAAAAAAGGAGGGAAGAACAAGAAGAATTGAAAAGAAGGGTTGAAGCTGACTAGTTTTCCAAAGAGAAGGAAGATAAGGAACAACAACAAAATATTTTCACATAGCTAATAGTGACAATGATGCTATCTCCTTCCCTTACACCTCCTCCTTCACAAAAAATCATCACTCCCCCTGCAACTCTTGCCTGGCTTAGGTTGAATCTTGAGAAGAGGCAAAAAGTGTAGCCCCAACCTTTAAATTGGGAGGATATGATGAAGGAAATTGAAAAGGAAAAGACAAAGAAAAGGTCTCAAAAAATTCATTCTATGAGACTAATAGATGATGGAGATCTCATTGTAGAATATGCTACTCCCCTAGTTGACATGGTTGAACGAGAAATGCAATTAAGTGACTATTGAGTGAGTAGTGCAAATTTGGGTAAGTAGACTAGGAATCAGAAAATGAACTTGCTTGATATTTCCACATCTACTACCAAGTAAAGGATGATAAAGGATAAGAATGTTAAAGATGAGCTTAAGGCTCAAGTTGCTCAGATGCATAGATTTCTAAAAGACTTAGCTTCTCCCATCTCAAAATAGTCAAGTACTCTAGAGACACCTTTATTGTTAAGTCAAAAAGAGGTTGATGACCTCACTAAAATGAGAAGCAAAGTGGGTATGATGGATAACTGGATTGATCAGTTGAACAAGGAGGTTGAAGAGTTTCATGCCAAAGGACACAAGATCCATATTGATTCTTGGGAATTGATCAATGTTATAACAAAGTATGTTGAAGAAAAATGGAAACAAGAAGATGAGTATAGAAATTATATGAAGAAACTAAAACATATAAGCAACTTACCTCAACAAGTACACATTGACCAGGAAATTTTAGATGATGATAATTTAAATTTTATCAAGAAGATAATGAGTGCCATTACCTTTAGGTCCTCATTCATTTGTGAACATAGGGGGCATATGCAACAAGTTTTGGAAAGACTTGGCAGACCAACTAGTAGAATTTAAGGCTACTATAGCCATGATTATAAATGGAGACATTCCTATGAAATATGGTATTTCCCTTGAAGAGTTGAAAGGAAAATGGGATAGTAGATTGAGGGAATTGATACAAAAGAGGGATGATGATGATAGTTTCCAGATTGATAAGATGACAAATTTTATGGATGTGGTGAGAATTTCTCAGAAGGAGCTTACTAAGTTGGAGGATATGCATGTGTCCACTTCCAGAGAGTTGGATAAAATTTGATTTGAAGACTCCTAGGTTAATGGACCTGATGAGGACATGCTCAAGAAAGCTTTTGGAAATTATAAAGAGTACTTGGAAGAGAAGAAGGCAAAAGAGTGAAAGTGGCAACAAAATATTCCTTTTTGAAAGTAATATGGGATTGCCTTGCTTTGTAGGAACCTAGTACAAGTTCAACTAAAGCTGTCAGCAGTTCAATGATCTTCCTTTTACATGAAGATTTTGAAGTTATCTCTTATCAGTTAGCTAGAGATCATTTTTAAACACTTGGCTTTGAGGGCTCCATTGGTTCCTACTTTTGTGGATTTTCATTTTTGATGCTTTGTAGGCATTGGGTCGAGAATTTTTATAAATGGGACTTCTTCCCACATTGTAATGGTTGACAAATTAAAGTTATTATTTGCATAATTCTTTAGATACTAGTTCTCTAGTTTTATGTAGTTTTCCTTTAGACTCTTTGAACTATTTTAATTAAGTTGGTGTTACTAGAGGTGATGGTTTTTTTGTATCTTAGTTATTTTTATAAGATAAATGTTGCTTCATTGAATACAATCAATTGGAAGGAGCTTGATTTAAAGCTATCTTTAGTTACACTTTGTGAATTTAATTGCTTTATATTCGTTGATCTATTATTTCATGATGAGTGAATGAATATGCAATGCTGTGCTCTATGGGAATATTAAGGTTTAATATCATCACATTGAATATATTTGATCACATGTGTTGTCATGGCTTAGGTTATTTACTAGTTTTGTTTAAATGAAGCTCATCGTTTGATTATATGTCTAAATTTTAAGTTATATTGTTTACTATTTCTTTCCTAAACTCTAACCCATATTTTTATATTTATTTAGGAAAATTTATTATGTGTTCCATTAGGTGTTGACAATTTTTTTGTAATACCAACATGCCCCTTTGTATATAATATCCACATTGACCACTAAGTGAAATAGTAAGTTGAGAACCAACATCAAGAACATTGGGAAGTGGGTATTTTAATTATCCCTATGCTTCTTCCAAGAGAGGTGAGGTGATTCCATCTCCCTTGCTGTTAGTGAGTTAGTTTGTCCCATTAATAGAATTGGTGCTAGAAGGAGGGCCCTTTAGAACAAATTGGAGTGAATTGGGTCCTTTTCACCTGATTTATTTGAGAGATTACTAAGGTCTACATGTAGAAAGGAACCCCTAGTTGAATTATAGTTTATTTTCAAGCCTAGGAACAATAAAAAAATCAAAGTATTTCCCACTCCCAAAACACCCCCAAGATTCTCTGTTACTCTGAGAGCTATGTAGTAAACCCTACCACCACTAGTACCTATGGCAGCATTCTTTGTTGGGCACCCCTCACCCATGGGAACCGTTCCTAGAGGCATTCATGATATGTCTAAAAACCCTAAACATTTATGTCTCAAATATTTCCATGAGGAATCTCGAAGTGTAGAAGAGTACATCCAAGAATTCAAAGATGCATGTGTGAGAGGATAGATTCAACATGAAGACATGGTCTATCATTTTTTCCCCTATTCCTTGGGGGATACTTGCTATACCTAGTAACTAATATTTCCCCCCAAGTCCATTTAGAGTTGGGCCATTCTGGAGGATTCCTTTAATAACCAATTTCGAGTATACACTGATCCTGCAATCCTCTACCACCAATTTTCCACTATTCAGAAGGAACCCCATGAGTCTTTACCTCTTTTCAACACTTGGTTCCAAAGAATGTATAGGATACTACAAGACCCCTACTTAGTTTCCAAAAATGTTTCCATACAAGCTTATCTTAAGGAAAGAGATCATGTCACTACTATGTTTATCCAAAGGACTTATGTTGCAGGAGATATTGAAACCTTGGCTAAAGTCTACAACCTTTCTATCCATTTACAACAACAATTTACCCCAACACTCGAAGGCTTAAGAGTCATGCTACCCCCAGTAGGATACCCTAGGATGATGAATCCACCTCCATTAATGAATGTTGTTCCTAGGAAGTTTCCCTCAACATATGTCGCATCCTCAAAAACTTGTCCTCCCCTAGCACTAACTTGGTCATAGGGGCAAGAATAGGTTGTTGTCAATAATACAGGAATGAACTTCTTTTAGAATCAGTTCCTTAATAGACTTGCAATCCAAAATCCCAAAGAAAACTCACCTAATCCCCAAATCACTAATCAAATGAGGTTAGGTGTGGACATTACACAAATAGCCTAACTATCTTCTGAGATGGAGATATTAAAGAAAACCCTACTTTAGGTCATGAATGAACTATCTCAGTGTAAGCTTAATCCTCCACTAAATCCCAATAAGAACTAGAATCAAGGGGGACACCAAAACTAGGGTAGTTTCTTTAGTCAGAATAATAACCATAATCAGAGGGGGGCCCATAACAAAAATTATCCAAATCAGAACCAGGGATATAACCAGAGGCCAAACAATAGACAATGGGATACCAGACCTAACAATGGAGGGGTACCCTCTAGTGGGCAGTCAAATGAAGACTGTAATCATACTACAAAAGTTGTAGATCTCAATTGCATGACCAATTACTGTAGATTTCATGAAATAGCCAATCATGCTGAAGTAAATTGTGCTGAGTTGGAGAAGGTTATAAAAATGGATCAAGTAGATACTCAAAAATTATAGAACCCTAATGGTAGGAACACTAGACCCATAGAAACTACCATGGTTTTTGAGACTTATGAAGAACATCAATTTCCTTTCCAAGAGGATAACAAGGTTAAGACTGACACTTATGATGCCTTGGCTTTCTTGACAAAAGGGGGACATGTCCTTAGGAGTCAAAACAAGGGACCTCTCACTACCTCTACTCCTCCTAACAATGTCATTGTACCCCCAGATCCCAAGATAGATTAGAATCCTCCCCTTCCTCTAGGACCTAGGGAAAATACCTCCAAACTATGTCTTACTACAACCCACTAGTAGTCACATGATCCTTACCCAAAATTCAATGTTGTGAATGAACTATCAAAGAGTGTTACTTGTTTATCCATGGTTAATGTTTTAAAATTGTGCCTAGCCCAAAAAGAGCTTGTGATGAAATCTTTAGTAGAGATAGAAATCCCAAGTACAAAACCCAAGGTAGTCCTCATAGCTAATATGAATGCTACCCTTTACAAAGGGAAAACTAGGGTACCCCCTTTCTTTCTCACATTGAGGATATTTGGTAAAAGCTTGCACAACTATTTGGTTGATTCAGTTGCCTTGAGGAATTTCATGCCATACTCCATCTATAGGAAACTAGGATTAGAGCCTATCTAAAAAAACAAGAAGGGCACTCAACCTAACAAAATAGAGATAAACATGGTAGGGGAATTGAAGAATGTCTTGGTACAAATTGGGTCAAACCCTAGAGTCTAACAATATATTGATATTCACATTAATGATATCCTAGAAACATATGGTATGCTATTAAGTAGAGATTGGACTAAGACATTGGGAGGATATATATCAATGGACTTCTCTCACATGTGGTTACCCTAGAATTTGTTAAGTGACCAAATCAGGATAGAAAATGAACCACCCTTAAAACATATGATAACTGACTATAATCACCCCAATGAAGTCACATTATTTGAGAATGAACCATGTGCCTATAAAGTGGATGAAATTATGACATTCAATGTCCACACTCTCAAAACCACTTTTCTTCTAGAAGAAGTTGATTCCATGATCATGATTAATAGGGACATATTAATGAGGAAGCCTTATCAGGAAAAATTAGTATTGGGACATGAGGTTGATCTACAGAGTTTGCTACTCCCGAATTGGTGTAGGGTTCATTATCAAAATCACTCAGAATTGGTCTGTCAACCATGTTTAGATATCCTTAACCAAGTTTGTTAACCACATGATGAGATCCATGAAAAGACATTAGAAACCCAAAGATCAACTCTACCTGAACATAATTCTCTATCCTTAAATATTGATGGTCCTCATGAAAGTCTACCAAAAATAGGAGATCAACTATTAAATCCACACGGGGAAGTGCAAACAGGGATTGTTGAAAAAGAAATGGTAGAAAGTGGTTCCCATGATAAGTATGGGTGATCCCACAATACTAGTTTACAATTTTTGGCCAAATTGGACACTGAACTAATTTTTTTTAATTAAATCTTCACTTTTGGGCATCTATAGCAGATAGACCATGAGAAATTTGAAGATGATGCAAACTAGTGATTTGTGACATTTTGTCTATAGATTCTAATTTTATTTTTTTTCAAAATTTTTGGAATCAGATTGCACTTCTTTTTCCATTTGCTTCGAAAACTAGTTTTTTTAGTAAACACCATTTTTAAGGAGTGACACTCACCATATAACATATAAATTTTCTTCCGTGAACGATAAACTTCTATTTTTTTTTCAAATTTAGATTTGTAACTATGATATCTAGTGCTTTCAATTGGTTTCATAGTGTTTTATTGAATAGTTTTTCCTTAATCAAATTTCAAAGTCAAACCAATTATAATTTAGACATAGGTAGATTGAATAACACAACTTTTTTTTATGTATCAAAATTCAATTTTTTTTGTTGGATCAAGGACTTCAATATCTGGTGCACTAATATTTTTCAAATTTCTTTTTTATAATCTTCTATTTTTCCACATGTGTAGAACAAAGAGCTTAATTTTTTGTGTAAACCCTACATTCACAAGAAATAAAAAAGAAATAATAATAAAATTAAATTTATTTAAAATTATAGCTTTTGTGAAGCTTATAATAAGGAATACATACTTACAAAAAAAATTTAAATGAATTCATTTGATCCCCCTAAAGGTAAATCAAAAGTGTTTTTTTATTAGCACTTGGATAGGTGTAAAGGAGACTCTGTTATAGGTATGGTTTAAAACTAGTGGGTTTCTATCCAAGGGGGTTTGATCTAAGGTAGTTTGATCAAACCCTCTTTAATTGGAATTCTTTAAATGGAACTTTTTAAGGCTTAAATCATTATATTTTTTAAAAATATGTGATTTCAACAAAAATTAGAATTTCCTAGAAATTGTAAACCAGCTTTGTGGGATCACCTGTATAAATTCCTCCATGATCTTACTACATTGGGAAATGACATTCCCAGTCATACCCCATATAGTGGTGATCAGTCCCTTGCACTAGATTCATAGCCGACAGATGATAATCCCAAAGCAACTAATATGCCCAAGACTCAAGATTAGAATCAAGTTTGCAAAACTCACACATCTCCACCCAACAAACCCAATAGAAATACCTCACCATAATGCCAATTATTGATGCTCAAGTTTGATGGTTCTAAGTCTAAACAAGGAAGTAGGGCTAGGATTGATGTAATTAATCCAAAAGGAAAGACATATTTTTCCTCTTATAGATTGCAATTCAGATGCACCAACAATGTGGTAGAGTATGAGGCCTTGGCAAGAGGGCTCTTGTTTGCCCATCAAAAAAAGGTGCAGTGTCTTAAAGTTTTAGGTGATTCTAAGGTAATTGATAAGAAAGTACACAACCAATATACTTGTCATAATAAGAGGTTGGTTTCATATCGCAACCACATATGGAGTTTAATCAAGGATTTTGATGTATTTAATATAAAATTGATTCCAAGAGAACAAAATCAGATTGTTGATGCATTGGTTGTAGCTTCCAACACACTACAACCTATGAAAAATTCCCAGCTCAAGAGGTTTTCTGTCAAACTAGTTTCATCATCAGTTATCCCCAATAATGTAAGGAATTTCTAGGTTTTTGAAGATGATCAACACATTCTAGCATTTCTAGCAAGTTTTGATGGATTTGAAGGACATATTATTCATGAATATGAAAGAGATCCTAGGGACTAGGAGGATGAGGAAGTTGGCATGGAAGGGATAATAAATCTAAAAACCAATAGTATACCCAATGGAATGGTAGCATTATAAAGGATCTTTAACTTTGATCCTCAAGCATGTGAGAAGGTGTCCACCAGTGTTGATGGAGGGGAATATGAAACATACAATCTAGAACACTCAAGGCCAGAAAGAAATATTTTCATTGGGAAGACTTGTCCCAAGGACATTCGTGAAAAGATATTGAAGTTACTAAAAGAGGATATCAATGTTGTTGCATGGTGATATGAAGACCTAAGGACCTTTGATATATCAGTGATAACTCACACGATCTTACTCAAGCCTCAAGATAAACCTTTTTGTCAAAAAAGGAGACCTATGAATCCATTATTGGAACCTTTGATTCTTAAAGAAGTTAGAAACTCTAGTCAACTAGTATCATTTTTCCAGTTTGGAATTCTACTTGCATGGAGAATCTGGTCCTAGTACATAAGAAAAATGGAGAAATCAGGCTTTGTGTTGATTTCTAAAACCTGAATAGGGCATCAAAGAAGGACAATTATACACTCCCTTCTCTAGATTAGGTCCTTTAGATTGTCAATGGCTCCTAGATGATGTCCTTCTTGGATGGGTATTCAAGGTACAACCAAGTGTTTTTAAATTATGATGATAGAATGAAGATAGCTTTCACCACTAAGTGGGGTACATTTGCTTATAGGAGAATGTCATTTGGACTTATCAATGTTGGAGAAACATTCCAATGGGCTATGGATGTGGCTTTTAAAGACTTGATTGGGAAATGAATTATCATCTATATGGATGACTTGACAGTCTTCTTGAAGAACTAGGAAGATCACCCCACAAATCTAGCAAAAGTATTGAAAAGGTGCATAAGATTCAATGTTTCATTGAACCCAAAAAAGTGTGTATTTATATTGTTAGAAGGAAAGTTGTTGGAGAATGTCATCTCAGAGAAAGGAATTTCCATTGATCCTGATAGGGTAGAATCCTTTATGAAATTTCCCATGCTAGGCAGTAAGAAAGAGATGAGATCTTTCTTCGAGAAGATCAATTTTGTAAGAAAGTTCATAACTAGGTTCACAAAAACTGTTAAACTTTTGAACAAAATGATGAAATATTCCAAAATAGAATGGAGTAATGAACTCAAGGCTTCCTTTTCCTAGATCAAGCAAGAAATTTTAGAGGTAGTAGTTTTAATTAGCCTAGATTACTTAAAGCCATTCTTTATTTATTCATTCACATTAGAGAATTCATGTGTAGCTGTTCTGACACAATAAGAGGAAGAAGGGGATGAGAGACCTATTTCCTTTCTGAGTTCCCCATTTAATAATTTTGAAGTGAGATACCTTCCATTGGAAAAGAAGGCCTTTGCACTTTTTAAGAGTTGTAAAGAAATTTAGGCATTACATTCTGCATAGTAAAATTATGGCCATAGTCCCACACCTTGCTATAAAATCTTTATTGATGCAGAGTGGACTAGGGGAAAGCAAAGGGTAATTTGATTTGGAAATTCATCCTATGAAGCTAGTTAGAGAACAAGGCCTTTCACAAACAATGGTAGTAGCAGATCCCCATATAGTGTACAAACAATACATAGTAGAATCTTTCACAAATGATCCTTGGTATGATGATGTGATATTTTTACTACTAAATAATAAATGCCCAGAAGGGATGATGACCACCCAAAGAAGATCCTTATAGTTGAAAAGTGATAATTATATGATTAAAAATGGTTCTCTTTACAAGAAAAAATTTCAAGGGTTGTACTTACATTGCCTAGACTAGGAACAAGCTAAACAAGTCATATCAGAATTCCATGGAAAATATAGAAATAAACATGGCTCAGTTGATGCCTTGGCTCACCAGATCTTGAGATCAGGGTATTATTGGCCACATGTTTTTAGTGATTCTCATCAACACCTTAGAACATTTCATGAGATCCAAAATTCCACATCTCGAGAAGGGAACCCCACCATGCATTTACAACCTGTTTATGAGGTAAGACCATTTTCCCAATGGGCTTTGGATTTCATAGGAGTAATTAACCCAAAATCTTCTGTAAGTCACAAATTTATCTTAATTGCAATGAATTATTGTACATGTTGGATGGAAGCTCAAGCCTACATGAAATGTACTATGGAGGTTATAAAGTTCATCAATGATAACATGATCACTAGGTTTGGAGTACCTTTTGCTCTTGTATGTGATAATGTTCTCACCTTTTCTTTAGAATAGTTTATTAAATGGGAATTTGAGTATAAGATAATTTTGAAATATTCTTCCAATTATTATCCATAGGGAAATGGGTTAGCTGAATCCACTTACAAAAAAGTATTGGAACATAATCCTAGGGATTGGCATACACAGCTGAAATTTACTTTATGGACTGATAGGACTCAAATCAAGGTCACACTAGGAAACTCACCATAGAAGCTAGTTTGTGGGAAACAACCTATTCTCCCTATGAAACTATAGATCCCTATACTTAGATTTAAGCAAGAAATTTAAGCCCCTGATAATAGGATAGAGGTTAGACTATCTAAGTTGATGAAACTTGTAGAAGAAAGAGATGTTTCTCTTCAGTAGCTTTCAAAACATCAAGTTATTTTCAAATGTTGGTTTGAAAAAGGGGCTAAAATTAAACCTTTCCATTTATCGGATGTGGTTTTATTATGGGATAAATTCAAAGAGAAAAAGGGATACCATCAAAATTTTGATAAATTATGGCTTGGTCCATACCAAATTATTGAAATAATTGGAGAGAATGCTTTTAGATTGAGCACTTTAACTAGATAACCTATTCCATTTCCCATCAATGGGCAGTTTCTCAATCACTATTTTGGCCCATGAGGGTCTAAAGTATGTCCTTGTACATTATTAGAGTAGGTTTTCTTTCTAGTCTTTGTTGTTGATTTTTTTTGCTTTGTTTGTTTTGTTGGTCTGGTCTTTCAATTTTTTTCTTTCCCCTCATTTGTTTGTTTTGGGGTTTCTCATCTTTTCATTTGGGAGGTTGCATGAGTGGTTAATTTGAGGTATGCTAGTGGTATCTCTATTAAAGAACTTGATTTAGGCTATTTTCAGGAGTCATTTAGGTTCCTTTCACTTAGAAATTTCTATTTTATGATTACCCAAACAAACACAAGAAATTTGATGGAATAGGTATTCCTAACTAATGTAAGAGCATCCTTGGTTCTTAGCAATCTTGCATCAACCAAAACTATTTTTATTTTAGCTTTGTTCTTTTTCAACTCTTGTTCAACTCAAGTTGGAAAATTTAGCATATTTTTGCACCAGACCTAGTGGATCTATATTTTCATCATGGACATGTTCATTTTCCTTATTCTAAGATTTGAGCATGATTGGATATTTTTCCATCAAGTTATCATTCCAAAATTAAGTGAAATTTTCTTGAATCGACACCAAAATAAGTTTCAAACCTAACGACTAGTTTGATTGCTTGTGGATCTTTCATGTAACTTGTGGATCCTTACAATGTGTTTTGAATTGTTTTATGGAGTGTACCCGACCTTAATTATTGGTCCAGACTTCATCCTATGTACATGTTGAGGAGAAATTAAAATTTGGGGCTGACCTATTTCATGCACATGTTACATTTTCCTTCATCGAAGATTGTAATGATCTTTGGCTGATGTGGAAGATTCTAGACCCACATATATGATATAAATAATTGTAATGATCATTAGGATAGCTGAAGTTGATTAGGCAACTTAATATAGATTTGATGTGTGATATTTTCACTCACATTAAGGAGAATATAGGAATATTGGAATTTTGAGCATGTTGTATCAGGCCTATGAGCTGAATCTATAAGCCTAGATGTTGTTGACCAATTGTAACTAAGATTTCTAATAATAAGAATGTTTGAATTTTCATTTTCCTCTATATTTTGTATTACTTCTATTGTGTGACTCTTGTTTCATGGTATTGATTTTTCTCTTTGAGGGCCCTCCTACCATGGCTGCACCAAATTGGTATCAAAGTGAGATTCATTCCATGAGAGATTGCAAGATTTTGTAGAGTCCTGTTGAATATTTTTTGTGGGGTGGTGGACTATGGATCAGACTTGCATCTATAGAGGACTTGTGTAAAGATGGTGGGAAGAATAAATGGTAGAGGAAATGGAGCACATAGAAATGTAGACCTAGCTATGATGGAGATGTTGAGAGGAATTGTTGCTAGATTGGAAGAAGTCAAAATGGCCTAGAAGAGAGGTTGACTAGTTGATTATGTGAGTGATTTGGAGGTAGAAGAATAGGGAGAAAAGGAAAGAGAAGATCAACCTAGCCTAGATCAGGGAGAAGAGAGGTTCATAAGAGCCCTAGCTATAGCAAATAATAAACCACATTTGAATCCATAGGATTATAGTGGCAAGTTGGATTTGGATGAATTGCTTGATTGGATAATAGAGATGGAAAATTATTTTTATTTTGAAGGTACCACTGAGGACAAGAAGGTGAAATTTTCTTGTGCAAAGTTGAAAGGACATGCATCCCTTTGGTGGGAACATTTGCAAAAAGATAGGAAAAGAAGAGGAAAGGAAAAGACAAGATCATGGGAGCAGATGGTGAATAAGTTAAAGACAAAGTCTATTCCTGCAAACTATCAAACCAATTTGTTTGAGAAGTTGCAGAATCTGAAGTAGAAGGATTCAACACGATAGAGTATATTAAGGAGTTCTACACATTGAATATTAGATCCAGACATTCAGAGGATGAGATCAATCAAGTAGCCAAATATGTGAATGGCTTGAGGTTGTCTATATAGGATGTGATTAGTTTGATCAAATTGTAGAGTGTGGAGGAGGCATATCAATGTGCCCTAAAAGAAGAAGAGAAGTTGAATAAAAGACATGAGTAGAGACAAAGAGGAAGAGGTGGAAGGTTTTAGAGAGGAAGAAATTTTACTGGAGGAGGAAGAGGATATTTGGTAGATCTGAATAAAGATAAGGAAGTCAGTAAGAATGATAATTCATACTATAGAGATGATGGAAACTCATACCGAAGAGGAGGATTCAAGAGAACTTGCTTTAAGTGTGGTGAAGGACATAGAGCATTTGAATGCAATACAAGAGAGACAAGAAAGAAGATAGAGAACAATAGAAGGACAACCTTTTGCTGAGGAGGATCATGTTGCATCATCTAATAAACTAGAAGATGGAGAAGTCTTGGTGAATAAAAGAGTATTGTGTCAAAGTGAGATGGAATAGGAATCATTGCAGAGAAAGAATTTGTTTCAGACCAAATGTAAGGTAGTTGGTAAATGTTGCAAGGTGATTATTGATAGTGGAAGCTTAGAGAACCTAGTTTCTAAAGAAATGGTGACCAAATTGAAGCTTGGAAGATTAAAACACCCAAATCCCTATCAGATAGCATGGATTCAAGATGAGCATAAGATTCTAGTAAGTGAACAATGTTTGGTGAAACTAAATATAGGAAATTACCATGATGAAGTTTAGTGTGATATCATGCCTATGGATGTATGCCAGATTTTGTTGGGAAGACCTTTGTAGTATGATAGATAGGCTATTCATGATGGAAAGAAGAATACATATACCATTGTTGCTAATGAGATGAAGTAGACTTTGCTGCCATTGGAGGATGTTCCTAAAGTTGAGGTTTGTATGAATGCTAGAGTTTATTTGGTTGATGGAAGGAGATTTTTGGATGGATTGATACATGAGAACATGTGCTATGCCTTGGTTCCTAAGAAGGCTAAAGACTTGAAGCATGTAGAAGAACAACCAGAGGAGATAAAGGAGTTGCTAACAACATATGAAGATATCATTTTAGATAATGTACCTGATTGATTGCTACTTGTGAGGAGTATTAGTCATTGCATGGATCTGATTCTCGGAGCTATTTTTCCTAATAAAGTAGCACATTGAATGACACCGACTGAGAATGAAGAGTTGAATAGACAAGTACAAGAACTATTGAGGAAGGGTTTGATCAGAGAAAGCTTGAGTCCTTGTGCAATACCTGTTGTGCTAGCACCAAAGAAGGATGGAGAATGGAGGATGTGTATAGACTTGAGAGCCATAACAAAATCATAGTGAAGTAGAGATTTACTTTGCCCCAAATGGATGACATTATGGATTTTTTAAGTGAAGCTAAATGCTTTACAAAGATATATTTGAAGAGTGAATAATATTAGATCAAAATCAGAGAAGGGGATGAGTGCAAGACATCATTCAAGACAAATGAAGGTGTTAGTTCACAAAAATGTTGGTTGGAAAACCTCAAGAGGTTGCCAAGATCTTCATACATTTTAGGCTAACGAATAAGGACAAATGGTGTATTTGAACCTTCTTCACTTCAAGATTTTCCAGACCTAGGTAGATATACCCATGCAATTGAGACATATTTAAACTATGTGTTTCCTACTTAAGCAATCTATCCACAATGGAAATTGAGAGTGGAAAGATGAAATCCTAATTTGGTATAAATTATATAAGCAATATCAAGGTGAAATTTAATATGTTCAACTAATAGATGTAAGGTTTTTAAATCAAATTTGATAAAAATAAATGATGAAATGGATAAAACTAGTGCCTTGTTGGGTAAATGGAGTCAAATGAAGATCTAGGACAAATGACTTGTATTACCAATAACTAAAACTATTTGGCACACATATATTTGTTTATAACTTGTATAAACTTGTAGGAAAGTGACTGAAAAACTCTACTTATGGATCCAATTGACACAACTAGGCTACTTATGATTTATTCAAAGGATTTTAATCTTTACTTAAAAGAATCAATTGAATAAATCACATAGGAAAAATAGATAATACTAGATTGGAGACAAAATGGAAATCCTAACTATATGATTCTTCTTATTAATCCAAATAACACTTCCAGATTACTGGGATTTACCAAAAGGATTTTAATTCTTTTGGAGAAACCAATTAATCATATCACACAAGAACAAAAAATGTGCATTGATAAATTAAATATATACTTGATATAACAATTTTAATAATAAGGAAGTATTAAACTGGAGACAACCAGATAATTGAATATTTTCAACAAACAATTGATACCAATATAAAGCCATGGAATCAAATATCTTTCATTGATTTCCTCAAAATTATATCTGCAACATAGTCTTTTGAATTGGAAACATTATGTAAGCTTTATGTTGTGTATCTATCCCTATTCGCCTACTATCTTCTCCTATATCCTTCTTTTGGTCTTGGTCTCTCTTATATATACGAGAGACAACAAGATTCAAACCAAAAGGCAAGATTCTTGATAACAAAACATGATTTTGAACTTAATTTAAGAAACTAACACAATCATAAGCATGTGAACCAATCCATTAATCTCTAAGTAAAAGCCTGAGGTCATCTAAGACCTGTTCAAAGCTTTTACTGTATGATAGGGTCCACATAATTACCACTAACTTATTAGGACTATTGCTCAGTCGTACCCAAATTATCCACTACCCAATTGATAAATAGATTGAAAGCTGAGAGGTGATCAATATATCCCTGTTTTGTATGACTATTGACATTGGATATGACCTCCCTCATAGCATACTCCATGTGCATGAATTTCTCAATTTTTTTATGAGTATTCTACAAGACCGTATCCTTATCATTGATTTATTGCAATGAAATTGTTAGAAACTCTATAAATTATGCTTTCCAATCATCCCTTTCTCAAAGATTCTTTGTATCATCATGGAGTGCAAAAACCAAATTAAAAAAAATGAGGTCTTCTTCAAGTCTTTGTTGGTAGTGGTTGTGGGATCTCACCAAATCATTATATCTTTACAGTGTTTGATCTCTTAGGATCTATTTACCCATAAGTTCCTTCTTTTTATCAATCATTCTTCCTTGTAACTAGAAATTCTCCTCTAGTGCTAATTGTATTTTCTTAAATTCACCCCAATAATGATCAACTTACTTTATCACCTTATTGAATCTCTCTTTTATTATCATGGACATAGTATTATACTTAATGATTTTTGCTTCCTTCTCTGGTGTTTTACACTTTTCTTAGGATTTCAAATGGGAATCTTTCCAATAGTTTGCATTAGCTAATGAATCTAACACTCTCTTATCCTTTTCGAGCCATGGAGTGTGCAATTCTGGAGCATTAGAGGAAGATGACTTCTCCATTTGATGTAAAAATTGTTTTTACAATTTCTCATTCTCTTTGACCAATTTTTCAATTTGTGTTGTAGTGAATTTTTCCAAATTGATATTCAACTCTATAGTTTCTAAGGGATTAGTGTCCCTACCTCTTTTGACCATAAGGTGTCCAAATACTTAATTAGGATTGTCAATCACTATTAGCCTCTTCTCATGAAGGTATAATGACCAAATAAGCAAGGAATTCTCATCTAGACTGTATCCAAACCTTGAATATATTTGATCACTAGCTTCCTGTAATAAGTTCATTGTTGTGTCCCCTCTTTTTTTGAAACTGTCGGACACAATTGTTGAGCTCATGTCCCATCTTCTTAGAAGTAGTACCCTAGCCTCTTGAATTAATTCTCTACCTTTTTTAGGAGTGATGGATTGCATTTCCCTATCAACTTCCTTTTTCAATTCTTCTAAGGCATCAACTTCCTTTTCAAGAGTAGAGTGTTGCTCCTTTTGTCTTATTTTCTTCCCCATGTACTCATAGACAAATGATTTGAATTCAAAGGCTTTAACAAAATCATTATCAAAAATGAATTCATGACTAGCCTTGACCCTAATGTCATCAGATAACTCATTTGATGTTTGAAATTTCACAAAATTTCCCGAGGGGGCTCATAGTGTGTAAACACAGGGGCCTTTATCTATTCAACTAGTTGCTCCTCTCCTTCACTCTCTTCATCACTTTCTTCTTCTTCTTCACTATTATCACTAGAGAAACATACATCAGGGGTGGGTTGTGAGGGTATGTGATCCAAAGGCTCCACATCCTCAACCTGTATTCCTATGTAACTTGTATTATAGGTATCAAAAACATATGAGGGCACATTTTTTACTATTTCATTCATATGAGCAATAAGCTTCTCAATCCTAGTGAAGGGATCTTGTACATCAACAAATGTTTCTCTATATGATGGGACATTCTTTCTCTTCCATACTATTGGAACCTTCAAATTTTGGAAAAATATGCAGGTGCCATGATGAAAAGTTTGATTGCAGCACTCAAAAACTCAGTTGTAAAATTAGCCACAGGAGCACATTTTAAAAAATCATAATTTTGTATCTATTAATTTTCATGCCAAACCACCTTGTACGGATGTTCATCTACCATATTTGAATGTGCACACTAGTTTTCAGCTTCATACGATCAGTTTTGATAGGTTTTCAAAAGGTCAAATTGAAGGATTCTACAAAGAATTGTTGTCTATGTACAATAAAATCTATGAAAATGGTCAACTTTGGAAAGAAATATTAAGTAACTAGGGGAGTTTCATTATAAATTGATTGATGCCTTTAATTTTATCCACTAAAATCTATATCCATGTCATTTTTCAGGTCTTAAGGGCATTATTTGATGTTTTTTCAAAGCCAAAACTGAATGAGTTTTACACAGTTTGAAAGGCACAATTTTGCAGAAAATGATTGAGTAAGCTACTTTGACCATTGATAGTTTTCAATCTTGATGAGCTCATGAATTTTTTTCTTGCAAACATACTCTCCTATCATAACTCGACATCCTGGTGTATTTTCGTGGGCTTTCAAGATTGTTTGACCAATTTTCTAAGGCAATTTTAGAGACTATTTGGCTTATTTCCATCATAGTACAAAAAGCCTAGAATTTTTTTTACAAGAAATCACTTCAAAAAAATTTCCCCAGATGCATACAGGAGCAGCATTAGACATACTAATGGATTCATTTTCCATATTTAAGAAAGTAGAGTTGGTGGTAGGCAGTTTTGGCAATGAGAACATGGATCTTGATTATGCTGATATATTAGCATCTGGTGTATTGACATCACACAGAATTTTAGAAGAGGAAAAATTTGGTAATGAAGATCATGCTAACCATTTGAGAACATGGTGTAATCTTTCAAGAAAGGAAATAATGAAATAGGGATTCCTAAATTCCAATCATCTTCTCATGATTTAGTATCAACACGAAAAGGTATGCTATATCATCTACAAATGTGTATTTTGGCCACCTCACTCTGGATGAATAATTGATACCTAGCAAGAACAACTAAACAATTAAAATCAAGCAAATCTATGGGCATAAAAGATGGCAGTATTCACGATTTCTCATGTGGAGAGGTTATAAAGAAGATGAATCAAGAATTTTCTATTTATAGACCAAAATATGCTAATCCACATATAAAGGCAACCAAGTATTTTTAGGGACGTGACATCTTCCAAAATACCCTAATAGATTTATCAACTCTAATAAGCAAGGATTAATGGTTCACAAAAGGGAATTCACTTTATCATATGACTATATCAAATGAATAAGGAACAATTGGATGTATCAACTGATGGTCCATTGATGGTAGCAAAAGGTATGAGTTTTTCTTGAAGCATTTGGATACATTTTTGTGTTCACCACTTCCCAAGTGTAATGAATAATAATATTCTTCAACAGAGAGCATGGAAGATTTGCATGTAGTATGAATTTCGTTAATCATCATGAATTTTCCACCATCTAAGAGAATCTTCACATGAATAGAAAATTATGTTGTGCGGCTCTTAGATTCAATAACATATACATGTTACAAATAATAATTATAAAGTGAGGACACCTTCAAATTACATGTCATGCTGTGATGTAGGCATTATGTTACTGAAGTTTTCAACTCCAACACTTCAAAACAAAATGGTCAAATGTTGAAGTTTCAAGCACCCTGATAGATAAATATGCAGAATGTGGGATCATGTCCGGGGTGTGTGAGTTGTTTTGAGTGAGATATGGTCACCATAATCACAAGATATGCATAAAATTAATCTTAAACAAGCTTTAAAGAACCTTCAAATATGCTGCAAGAGAAATTGTTCTGATAGATGTGAACTAACCTCATGGTGTTTTTGGGGAGCTAGACGGTGATGCTATTATGCTAAGTGAAAAAAATCTGAAAATAGGATTTCACTATGATAAAATGTGTAGTATCAAATACCCAATGAAATATAATAGAATAATGTCGCAGCCTCTAGCCAAAATCCATGTGAAGTTTCAATACAATAGCATGAGAATTAATGAGGAGAGATTGTTTCATGCTGTGAAAGAAATGAAAGTGAAAGCACAATTCTTCTTAGTCATTTCCATTGAAAAGAAAGAATTTAGGAACAAATTTTAGGCATCTCATATTGGTAACTACAAATTTTCATGGGATATCAAATTGATACATCTCCTATAGTTTCCATAATGTTCCAAACACCATTTTCATATCTACGAAATGGGGCATCCACAGTGAAAGCATATGCATTGCACGAAAGTTGTTTTAGAGAAAAGAATGCGATGATGAAACCGAACATGGTTGAGAAAAGCTAAAAATCAAAACAAATGGATCTCTATAAGTGATGGAGGAAGCAAGAAGACATGTTACCATACCCACAAAGAAAGAGTTGGTAACACAGGATGTTGATAAGTAGGAGGTATTTTTCCACAGCGTGTCAAATTATGATATTGCTATCAGGATTCAACCGTGTAGTTTCGAGTCAAACTCATTGACCCATGTTTCATGAGTAGTGGTTCAACAAGAACCCATCTCTCATGATATCGAATGGTCCACTTAGCACTCATTGCATCTAGGTGATGCTCACAGAGGTGAAGCGGTCCGTCCCGGGAGGTCACCCATCCCAGTCTGCTCCAGCTCAAGCAACCGGGGAGTTTTCTCCAAGGTTAAGCCCGCGAGTTGTTACCCCATTTGCAAAACCTTCAAGTGTTGTGCCTTATGAACCATTCATAATAGCCCCTTTAGCTCATCAATTGATAAGTAGGAGGTATTTTTCCACACGTGTCAAATTATGATATTGCTATCGATTCAACCGTGTAGTTTCGAGTCAAACTCATTGACCCATGTTTCATGAGTAGTGGTTCAACAAGAACCCATCTCTCATGATATCGAATGGTCCACTTAGCACTCATTGCATCTAGGTGATGCTCACAGAGGTGAAGCACCCGTCCGTCCGAGGTCACCCATCCCGATCTGCTCCAGCTCAAGCGCGCTTAACCAGGGAGTTTTCTCCAAGGTTAAGCCCGCTTGAGTTGTTACCCCATTTGCAAAACCTTCAGCAAGTGTTGTGCCTTATGAACCATTCATAATAGAGCCCCTTTAGCTTAACACAGGATGTTTCCTTCATTACTGCAGGCATAACCTATAGAGTGTGTGATATCATGAGGAAGTCATAAAGCCAAATATTTGTGGAGAGTGGTGATTCCTGTAGTCCTACTAGCAAACTCTAATGTCTATCTGGGTGATCAATGACTCCAATATGTTTCCTGTAATGCCATAGAAAAGTGCACTATAGACAACAAGGGACGATTAGAAGCAAACATGCATGCAATACTAAATCTAGAATGCAAATCTAAATGTTAAGCAACAAAGAACATAGGAAAGTCAAAAATGTAAACAAAACTAGAACAATCTCACCAATTTTGAATGCATTTCCATGATTCATCTCGATTGCCCTTCTCCATTTCGCTTGTGTAGTATAATTGCCCTTAGATTTTTAGTAAATTCGTGCAAGTATAGCCTAAGACAGTGATAAGCAAAATATCGAAGATTCAAGATTGAGTGCTCTCAAAAGTCATAAGATTTCATGAGAGAGACCGGAATGAAGAATGACAAATCAATTTATAGAAAATTGATTATTCGAACGATAGGTCAACATTGAAGGATCAACGGACGGTTGAGATTGACTGATTGGAAATGCATTCTGATAACTGTCAGTAGTGACATGAGTGATACAAATTAGAAATAGAATTAAAGATTAAATAGATGATTTAATCTTCAGTTCGGTATTCGAAAACATAAGAAATATCTTTGCATGACAAAGATGAAGATTGATTAAATCAACTCTTGTTCAAATGCACGCACAACATTTAATTAATTAAATAGGAATATTTAATTAATATGCATGTACATGCAAATGAGTTAGAACTAGATGATTGAATGATTTGACGAAGAGATTACTCGAAGACGCCATTTAGACACTAAATCAATAGTTAACTGAATGATTAAAATAGATGTCGATTTGAGTAAAAGTGAATACTTAAATAACTCACATAATTATCTAAAATATAGAGGAATGCATTAAAATAGAATTAATGAATTAAATAATTCATTTAATTCAAGACTCGATATCTGAAGAATAATTAAATAAATAATATTTATTTAATTAAATGATGAAGGGATTTTAAATGAAAAATTATATAAATAATGAATTTATTTTATTATAGTTGAAATATGATAAAGAATAAATTAAATAAGAATTTATTTAATTTAACAAGGATAAGGTTAGTTAGTAACATAATTAAATAAAAAGCGTTTATTTAATTACTCATATGGAATAAAGAAAAGTGTGAATTAATTAAATAATTAAGATTATTTAATTAATAGAAGAATTAATGTTAAGATGAATTAATTAAATAATTAAGATTATTTAATCATGACGATGAAGAATAAGAATTATGAAGAATATGGAAGTCGTAGGCCTAAACCAAATTTCGGTGTCTACATTTGCCCCTCTTTGATACAATGTCACTTTTAGGCGTTGTGTCAAAGGAAGTCCATAAAAACATGCCCTAGTCATGCTCTAGATTAAAACAAGTGAAGGTATGCCCCCTCGGGAAAATTGACAAATTTTTGAAAAGTTCAGAAAAATTTGGAAATGCTCTCAATTAGGACATTGGATAGTCAAAAATTCAGTGGAGCTGACGGAATTAGGTTTGTAGATGGGAGGGACGGATACGGGATGATGAAAAATGGAAGTTTACATGGCCAGTAGGACAGTAATGCCATCTAAGCCCTAGGTATATATAGGAATAGGGGTAAAAACCTATTCATTTTCATCCACCTAGTTGAAAAATTGAGATTTTGCTCTAACTTTCTAGTGAGGATGTCTCCAGTTCCAGCCACTCACCATCATGCATATAGGATCCGGACATACCATAGACCAGCCGACGCGGACCCCCCGGTATGGACCTAAAACTTGCCTTTTGAAAATTTTTGATTTGCGTGCATTTTTAGGAATTTAATGCATATTATTCTTATGCATCATTTTAATTTTGAACCACATATGCATGCGCGAATGATACATGTGTATGCAGAAAACCACAATTACATTTTCACGTCGGTCATTTTGAATAGGATTTAGTGGTTAAACGCATTTGTTTATTTCTGATACGCATTTGACTTTTTGAAATGCATCTCCATATTTATAGCCACATATGTATATTTTGAAACACATTTGATATTTTGCAATGCAAGTGGCTATTTTGTGACACATTTGATTATTATGAGCCACATTTGCTTAATAATGACGTATATGGATTTTATGAACCGCATATGTGAAAAAGTGACACATATGTAAAAGAATGACGCAGGTGCAAAATAACGATGCATTTGCATTTTATGTAGTATAGGAAATTTGCACTAGAATAGATGATTCAGGCTGACATGAGGCATGTATAATGTTGTTGCAGGTTGTATTAGACCCTATTTATACACGGGAGTCAAGACCCACGACATTTCGATTCAGAGATAGTTTGCGGCCGGCCGAGCGAAGGACTCTATGGCATTTGGGTTTGTTGCATGTGATGGATATGCCCCAAATTCAGGCAAACCAGGGATTGTTGACAGCGTTATGTGAGTGGTGGCACTCAAAGATATCATCCTTCCACCTACCGACTGGAGAGGCCATGGTTACATTAGAGGATGTGTATAGGATACTAAGACTACCGATTAGAGGGACACGGGTGGTCTATGATACTCAGAGGGGTGCCACCGAGATGTGTGGGTATTACCCCCATGCTGACATTAGACAGTTAGGATTCGATGACTATGAGATTAGGTAGCAGCTATTGGCCCAAAGATATAGACAGTTAGACTGTCTATTGGTGACATTGATAGGCAGTATAATACTGCCGGACCGTCGATGCCATGGATTTCCTGTGGGATGGGGGGAGATGTTAGTGGGCATGCTCTAGTGACAAGTTGTATATGCCTGGGGTTCCTGTGTGCTAGGGATGTTGTACTTCCACTTGCATGATATTGCCTACAAAGAGGCACAGTCGATGAGCTACAGTACCATGCTCCTGATGATATGGGCATGGGAGCATATAGCTATTTTTAGACCACCTGTTATAGTAGACCTACCTCATGGAGCTCCATACGCCTTCTGTTATGCAGGGGTGACCACACAACATCATATTGGGGATACAGGCTACTTTAGACATGCTATAGACACCATGCAGGAGTTTACATGGAGACCATACTTGGGCTGCGAGTAGTGGTCGGATGAGGACAAGCACTTGCCATTTTGTAGATAGGCACAATATTTGGTGGGACAGACAGTGTCTCATGTGCACATTATAGAGTGCTAGTTGCCAGACCGGGTCTTGAGACAGTTTGAAGAGGTATAGGATGTACCTCGAGCGAGAGCAGAGTTTGCTAGGTCATCACAAGAGGTCCTACTATGGGGGTCAGAGATTCCAGTCACCACTACAAAGGTAGATATTGATGGGCTACAGGGACTTCCATGGGGGTGGAGGGATGGACCAGCTGATCCAGGGACCACTCCAGCTTATGATCAATGGTGGGAAGCACACAGGCTGATCCCCTTGACAGATCCAGAGTAGCCATGGCCGGTAGAGCAGCATGGTATAGGTCCATGAGGTAGACGAGGTAGAGGGAGAGCCCGAGGAGGCCAAGGAGGCCATGGTGATGGAGGGGATGATGGCAGAGGTGGCTGACGTGGAGGCAGGAGAGGGAGACGTGGTCGGCAGGGATGAGGGCCAACCTTGTCACTGATCCGGGAGGAGGGAGGGGGAGAGGAGGATGTGGCTATGCTAGATGTGGTTAGAGGTGGTGAGGAGGATGTAGCCAAAGGTGGTGAGGAGGCATACTCGGCAGAGGTAGTTATCCCATAGATCCTGGTAGAGGAGGAGGCAGGTGCCGAGGAGGCAGGCAGAGAGGAGGGAGGTGCCAAGGAGGTAGGCAGAGAGGAGGCAGGTGCCAAGGAGGCAGGTAGAGAGGAGGAAGGTGTTGAGGAGGTAGATGGAGAGGAGGCAGGAAGAGAGGAGGGAGGTGCCGAGGAGGCAGGTGGGGAGGAGGTAGAGGTTGACGCTCTGGGGTTGCTAGGTGCCTACTAGGAGGATGATGATGAGGATGATGATCACGAGAGAGAGATTCGAGATCAGATCTTGAAGGAGCTGGATGAGGAGGAGGATGGGATAGACAAGGCCTGACAGGATGAGAGAGAGGCAGAGGATCTAGACATGGATACATTGTGAGCCTAGGTTGCCTCTTTGGAGGACCAGATGAGAGTGTTAATGGTCGAGAGGGATGCATATCAGGTGGAGAGAGATAGAGCCTTGATGGACAGGGATCGGGCTATAGCTCGGTGGCATGAGACTGAGCAGAGGTTCACAGAGCTCAGGGCGTTGTGCATAGGGCCATTATCTATGTTTTCCAGAGAGTTGGTCAGAGCTAGAGAGAGGGAGAGATACAATCGAGATTTATATGAGGTAGAGGTTCCCCCAAAGAGACGGGCTCCCAGTTTTTTAGCAGCACATAGTAGCAGGTCCCAAACCAAGACCCACACATGGATAGTTAGCACTGAGGGGGTGGATTAGCCACGTAGTGTAGGGACATATGACAGACCTCCTTTGGCCCAGAGATCATCAAGGTCTCATCACCATTCTCCCACACACTCCCAGCATGATGGTAGTGGCAACTCAGGATAGGGGTACCGTTTGTTGAGACACTATATTTTGATGTTATAGCATGTGGGCTTCCATGTATTATTGATACATTATGAATTTGTGATGTGACACAGTTGAGTGATATACATATTTATGATTTTGGTGGTGATTCCCATGATATGCATTTCTATGTATTGATTATGTAGTCTTTATTTATACATGTGATGTTTATATGATATTCCTATGTGATGGATGAGTGTATGTACTTTATGATGTTTATACAGTTATGAGATAATGTTGATTCTATGTGATGTATAATCCTATATGATGTTGATCCTATATGATTATGAGATGTGATATGATGTTATATGTATGATGCAAATGACATGTGATGCTATATAAATGTAATGTGATGCATGTATTTACAGTTGCTTTGTACATGGAATGCTTATAATATGTATTATTTGATGATGATTGTTTATTATGACATGATGATCTAGATATGAGATATGTACATATGCATGTATGTTTCTAACATGTATGTTGATGCAAGATGATTTATAATGTGTTGTGTCATAGGACTCCATCATAATGTAAGAGAGAAGAACTGTTAGTGTGGAAAGAAAGATCAACAAAGAATGAAAGATAGAAGATAAATGTTAGTATTAGCAATCTTTGATATTTTTTGTATCACAAAATGTATTGCACTTTATCATCATTGGGCGGGACTAATACAAATGGAGAAAAACACCATGATATGACATAAATCAAGGTGTGCAAGGTCATCCACTTGCTAATAACAGACAGTCACAGACAAGGATTGTCATTAACTCATACTAAGGGCCCAAGTTGCCCCAGTCTTTTTGTCAAGACAAACCATAGACAACAAACAAAAGAAAATATAGGTCATGAAACATCATTGCTCCTCTAAATCCTTCATGGGACATCCTTGAGGAAACTAGTAACATGACTCAAAAATCAAAGTTAAAGGACAGTCAACAAATAGCAATCAAAGAAAATAGAATTCTGATACATCGTTGCTTCTCTAAATCCTTCATGGGACATCCTTTAGAGAGCTAGTAACATGAATCCCAGTCATCAATTCAAGATAAATGATAAGATAAATAAGCCATAAAGTCATAAAGCTAGTAAATTTTTTTCCAAAACATGATTTGATTGTTTGATTTGTTGATTGATAAAAGGATTGATTGACAGAGCCCGATGTCAGGAGATACACATACCGGATAAGACTATGAGTCTGGTTTCGATGTTATGACTATCTGTATAAGGCATGACAAAGCCTGGTTTCATAAAGACATGTATCGTATAAGAAATTGAGCCAGATGTCATTGATGTGGTAACCTGTGTAAGGCTATGTATGACCTTGTCGATTATGCAGGAAGGACTCATCATGTATAAGACATAGTTGATTGTTTTGATAATGTCTGTTTCCAAGAAGGATACATCATGTAGCAGAATTTTGGTTGATTTGTTTGAATTGTTTTGTTTGGAAATTTGTTTGATGTGACTCAGAGACATTGCTGACTTGTTCACCAGATTGATGCATGACTTGATATGATTTGCAGACAATTGATTGTGTGTGATGACAAACCCTAAAGGGCTGACCTAGTGTTGCCTTAGGGGCTCATCGTTTGATGGCCTTGCCTACGTTGTACATGTAGAGACCTCATAGTTCGACTTGAATTGACCAAAAAGACTGAATACAAATAGAAGATGTGTGTGAAAGTGAATGTGATGAACCCTAATGGACTGACCTAGTGTGACCTTGGGGGCTCATCGATTGATTTCCTTGCCTACGTTATACATGCAGAGACCTCGTAGTTTGACAGAACTAATGACCTTGTCATATATACATATGGATTGACTCATGAATTTATACAGAGAAACCTAAACAGACTGACCCAATGCCTTGGGGGCACATCGGCAGATGGCCTTGCCTATGTCCAGTCGCAGAGGCAATGTAGTTTGACTAACGACAAAGACTGACAAGCGTGACTAACTTTGAATTTGTTTATGTATTTTTGAAATGTTTTGATTTTTTTGTCTTTTTGAATTTTTATGATGTTTTTGTGTTTTCTCAAGTCATTTTGTGATTTTTTTGGATTTTTCATGGTTTTAGGTTGTCAACATAGCCAATGGAAGAATTAATATGACACACGTCAAGTGTTTCCCCCCAGTCGAGTATAAGACCAATTGATTATGAATAGGGTAAAATGGGGGATATTTCTCCATGATTCACCATAGCTATCCATCATCAACTCTTTGCAATGTTGAACTTTCAATGAAGAGTGAGCTTCAAGACCTACAAAAACCCTAGTTTGCTTCCCTAAAACATCATATTTGTTGTAGAAAATGCAAATAAAACTTGTTGTGGAAGACTCCTAAAACTTAACTTTCAAGATTTCTTTGTAAAAATGACTAAGAGATGTGAAAATTGACTTGAAATGAGTATTTATAAGCATCAACACCTATTTTTCTCATTATTTAGACCTAAGAGGCCGACATCCACCAAAAAATTAAGTTGAATTAATTGAATTCCTGCTCAAAATTTAAATTTCCCTCAAAAGGAACTCATTCACCACCCTTGGCAAATGGGTCCCACTAGAGGGGACTCATTTTCCCAAGGTGGTGAGTGGGTCCCACTAGTGATTTTTGAAGGTGTATTTTTAGGATATGAATGAATTAAGTGCTATTTGTTAGGATTTAAGTGATTTATCAAGTGAAACAAGCCTCTAGTTCAAAAATAATGGGTCTTAGGGGCCTATAAATGTTGTTTTGAAGAATGAATAATGTAGGGGTACTCAAAAGTAGGTCCAAATGAATTGTGAAATTGTCTCTTTTTTTCAAGAGTGTCCAATTTTCTATGCCATGACTTGCATATGATAATAAAGTGATTTTATTAGTAGGAGATAAGTATGTGGTGTCACTTTCCTTAAATGGTGGAACACATTCCACTCTTAGTGGCATCCTCCACTTTTGGTGGTCCATCTTTAATTTTTTTAGTTGATTACTATTGGTTGGATTTGCCACCTACTACCTCTCCTAATTTCTATATAAACTCACTACCTAGCTTGTATTTGCATCCATTCATTCTCTTAAATTGTTGCATACTTTGGAATACATGTACCTTGATGCATGAAGCCATTACTCATGCATCTTTGCATTGTATCTTTCCAGCTTGAAAGATCTTAATGCATTCTATCATATTGACATTGCATAATCTCTCAGAGTTTTGGTGTACATTTTTTATGCCTTTCTAGTTTATGTAGCTTTGATTTTCTCTTAAAAAGTTCCTTGGGTTATCCAATCTATTTCAAACTTCTAACATGGTATCAGAGATTTATTTTTGAGAAATCTAAGTTCTTAGATTCCTGATTGAGAGAATGAGTTTCTTGTAAAGATCTTCTAAATTCTCGTATTCTCTTCTCTTTCATTTTAAATGATCTAGAGAATTAGAAAGGATTTGTAATGATCTAATAACCTCTTCATATATTACATATATGTTTTGTGAATTCTAGGTGATTGCAATATTTTTGGTTATACTGGCAGCATTTTTAATTTTTCCAACACATCCAAAAGGTTCGATAAATTTAGATTTGGCTTTTGTTTCATTGAAATTGGAGATAATTTGATAAAGTTGCAAATGAGGGTTTGAAGCTTAGATTTGCAAATAAATTTTTACAAGAGAATTTTCAGGCCAAATAGACATTAACATTACATTTAGAAGGCCCAAAAACCCTTCTTCTCATATAAAATTTGTCTATTTTAGACGAATTTGATTTTTGGCAAATTTTTCTTTTGCCACATGGTCATCACTATATGCAAAATTCAGCCTCTTTTAAAAAGAAATCACAACTTTTCACCATGGTGGATGTTTTATGCAAACAAGATATCATTGGAAAGATACAGACAAGCAATTTCCATATACAAAGGTTTTGAAAAAAAAAATCCATTCTCTATAAGATATTGTAGGTTGAATATGTTGTTTCTTTTTTCTTCAATAAGCCATAACTTTCACCATGAAGCCCCATTTTTTTGGAAACAAATAGGCATTGGAAAGGTATTGAAGAGAACTACACAACTACAAAGCTATTTGTTTCATATTTTATCTCAAATTCATTATGTATCATAATTTATAATTTTGGTCATTGTGAGCTTATTGAGCATCATATCTTAGAAAAGGCTTTGTAAATGTACTAACCATAAAGTGATAACATTGTAATATCTTGGGAGGGGGAAATTTTTGAGACTAGAGGAAGGGGGGGTGTCTCTTGGTGTCTCTTTTGTAGCTTGATTTATCTTTTTGTGCACTCACAAACAATCCTCTTTTCTACCTAAAATGGATCAATCAACAGTTTCTATATTAGCACCCTACAACTATTTTTATTAGAAAAGTAAAATGTCCCTCTACTTGAAAAAGTATGGATTATATAGGGTAACAATGAGACAATAAACTAAACCAAAAATTGATGCAAAAAAGATAAAATAGTTTAATAAGTGTGATGAAGCATTTGGAACCTTATGTATGTTTGCATCTCTATATTTTCTCTTTCATGTTGAATATTTTTCTACACCAAATGAAGTTTGGACAACATTGGAAAAAATATTTGTTGTACAAGATGAATTAGGAGGTCATCAATTGGAGAATGAGCTAATAGGTTTAATTAATTCAATTTTTTATACAATACATGACTTCTTCACCAAACTAAAGGCCATAAGATTGCAATTGAAATAGATTTGAATTGAGAAAGATGGCAAAAAACTGATCTGAAGTATTCTCTCTAAACTTGGTCTAGATTCTATGCCACTAAAAGTTCCTTAGGAGCTTCCAACACAATTCCGTCTTTTGATGTGTTTTCTAATGAACTCAAAAAATAACAAGACAAGTTGGTTCGAATGGGAACTATCAAATCTTCAAAGCCTTTTACTTTAGTTGCAAGTCAAGACATTAAAGATTATAAAGATAATGCAAAGTAAAATATTAAACAAAAGAATCAAGGAGAGAATGCTTCAAATGTATCTTCATCTACTTCTAATTAGGCACTAAGAGTTCTAAAAATCAAGGAAAACCTAAGAAAGAGAAGATAAAATGTGCTTATTTTTAGAAACTTGGTCATGATGAACACAAATGTATGAAGAAAAAAAATTATCACCTCACACATCTTCTTGAAAAGAGTAATAAAGGGGAAACTGAATCTCCATCCTCATCAAACCAAGAATCTACAAAGAAAAATGAAAATGGTCATACTAGTTATGCTTCTACATCAAACAAGCATAAAGGAAAATCTCTTCATTCTTCTACAAGTATTGGATTAGGGGGATGGCTTGTAGATTCAAGAGCTTCTCATCATATGGCTTCGTCACAGTTCATGTTCTCTTCTTTTGAGCTTTGTGTTATGCCACCTATTTTGATGTGTAACAATACATATATGAATGTAATTGGAAAGGGATATATTGGTATAGGGGATGGCACTTTCAATGATGTTTTTTGCATACCTCATTTGTCTAATAATCTTCTTTCCATCTATCAAGTTACTCATAGTGGAGCAAGAAATACTATGGAATTTACTCTCGATTTAGTTCTTATCAGAGATTTGGAGAGTAGAGAGATAATTTCTACTAGGGTGGTTGATCATGCATCTTGGTTGTATTCCTTTTTATATTTTTTTCCTGATGATGGCTTTAATCCTTTGGATGATGTTCACACTTCTAGTGTTGATTTTTATTTTGAGGATAATTTTGGTTACTTGAACTCGGGTATTCTCATAAGTGATCCAATTATTGAAACTTCCATTCTATATCTTCCTATTATTTCTATTTTAGATTCCAATGTTGCTTCTTTGAAATTTTCTAGTGATTCTTTGCAATAGAACTTTCATTGTCTTTCAGATTTAGCTTGGGGTGATCTCTTGATAGGTATTTCAAACTTGTTTATGGAGACACATATTGCAGATTTGGGAGACACTATTGAGCCTATTCATCTTCTCTTTGATGAAGATGTTTCTTCTTAAATTTTTGTGAGAGAACACTTTGACCCTCTTTTTCAATCTCTACATGATCATTCATCCCAATTTGACATGAGTGTGGATACTTTGGATCAACATTTGGAGGATACATGTTCAGGGGAGATACTTGAGTCTTTGGATGGTGCTCTACATCAATCTCTAGGAGATTTTTATTTTTCATCTTCAGTAGTGTGGCCTAGAATGCTTGATTTTATTGTGGCAACTTTCAACATCAACATAGGGACACTTGAGAAAATTTTAGAGACTCCATACAACTTGAGTTTTCTTCCTACATATTCCTTGTAGGAGTGGGGAGATAGCTCACATACACTTTTGGTTTTGTTTCTTCCTAAGGGGAGTAATATTTTTTGATGATCATGGACCATCTTCTGCATCTAGTTTTGAGCATCTACCATTTGATCTCTTTAGGGGGGATTCTTTTTCCTTCCACTTCATTTCTCTATATCATGGGGGTCGTACTTCCTTTTTGTGGGATGGGGCTTCTTCTTCTTTGGGGGGGAATTTTATATGTACATGTGTACCTAACATGGATTCATTTACTAGGATCCATCATCTTTTACATCCTCTTAATTTTTTCTCAAGGGGGGGGTTTGTTGCAGATTTTTATTTTCCTAGTGGGTTAATTTATTTTCCCTTAGTCCTAGGTTTTTCCTACACTTAATTAAGATTGTAGAGGATAATAAAGTGACTTTATTACTAGGAGATAAGTCTGTAGTTTCACCTTCCTTAAATGGTAGAATACATTCCACTCTTGGTGGCATCCTCCACTTTTGGTGGTCCATACATTCCACTTTTGGTAGGCATATCCACTTTTGGTGGTCCATCTCCACTTTTTGTGGTTGATTCCTATTGGTTGGATTTTACACTTACCTCCTCTTCTAAGTTCTATATAAACTCACTACCTAGCTTGTATTTTCATCCATTCATTCTCTTGAATTGTTGCATACTTTGGCATGCATGAAACCACTATTCATGCCTCTTTTTATTGTATCTTTTCAGATTTGAAGCTCTTAATGCATTCTACCAAGTTGACATTGCATAATCTCTCATAGTTTTGGTGTGCATTTTTTATGCTTTTCTAGTTTATGTAGCTTTGATTTTCTCTTAAAAAGTTTCCTGGGTTATTCAATCTATTTCATATTTCTAACAAATATTTCAAAGAAACTAGTGACATATTCAATAAGCTAGAGTATCACTTTCTAAAAGAAAAAGTGGTATAAAATGAGGTGAAGCTAGAGTATGTTTTTACAAAGAGTTTAGAGTTGAAAATATTTTTACAAAGGATCTTCCAAAAGATACTTTGATGGATCTCTGGTACAAGTTAGGGGTTATTTCCACTTCATCCAACTAGATTCATAAGTTGGTGCATTTTTCCAAGAAGCATTTTAAGATACATTCTTGGTCCTAGACTGGTGATGAAAGCTACCTCTTAGGGGGAGTAGGTAGGGGACATAGCTAAAAAGTAATAGTAGTGAAGAATGAGAAGTGCAGTGTATGCATTAGTGAGAATTGTATGGAGAAGAGTAGTGGAATGAGAGAAGTGTGCAATTTTTTTCAAAGGGTAAGATGTTTCCCTTTTCTATTGATGCCAAAGCAGGAGAGTGATGTCTAAAAATTTACTCATGATGGGGGGGAGAATACAAAAGGGGAGAGAATAGTGTCTAAAACAAAAAAATAAAAGAAGTGTAAGAGATTCCCTAGTAAGGTGGAGTGTTGATTGATGCATAGTTACTGTTGTGGATGATAGTTACTTTTTTTGTTGATGTTTTTTTAGAGTAGTGCCATCAATGATAAAGGGGGATATTGTTGGAAGATTATTAGAGTTGTCATTGATGTTAACCTCTAATATAAATGGGGAAATTTTGGAGATTGTTAGTTGTGTTGTCAGTATCATCAAGTGTAGATGTTTTGTGTTTTGATGTCACATTGATGTCAACACCTAGTGTAGAGATTATTTATATTGCAGATGTTGTAGATATGTTGAGAAGGTGCTTGTGGTGCTATTGATCTAGCCACTTCACTTGGTTTCCAAGTTTTTTGAGGAAATTTGAATTCAAGAGTGTAGAGTGTGACATCTAGGTGTGTTCAATATTGTGCTATGCATTTATTCATAGTTGGATATATGCTTGCATGGTTTGGATGTGATTATCAAAGGCATTTAGAGGTTTTATATCTAGATTTTTAGGTTCTAGATTGTGCAGAAATAGAAGATATGTTTGGCATTCTGTCTACCTATGTATAAGGTTGTTTGGGAGAGATGGAATAGCCCCACATATCTTCACATTGTTGTTTGTTTTATTATAGATATGGGAACATGATAATATTGTTTGTATTTATATTCCCTTGAATTATCTAGTGTTCAATTGTTCTATAAGTCTATATTCATTAGTTGTGTTATGTGGTAATATGTCTCATTGCACATAATGATTGTGTTCTTAGTTACAGGTGGTTGTGGAAGTGTTGCAAAAATATTTTGATGATTCTAGAATATTTTGGGATGTATTTTGGATGTTATGAAGTGTTTCTTTGTGGTATGAATTCTTTTCTTGGACTTGGAGAACTATATAGGTGTTTGATTGTTTTTGTTACTACAAGTTTGGTCAACGTGGGTGGTAGTGCTAATTTTGGATTTTTTTGTTCATTGTAAATGTCTAGTGAAGCATTTCAGTGTATATTTGGATCCTAGTTAACCCTTGATGTGGTCTTCCTTAACTTATTTCCACCAAAGAAATATTTGGTGCAAACCTATTTAGTGGATGCACATTTGAGGTGCATGCATTTCATTATGGGTGACATGGAAAAGGTTTTTGAGGTTGTGTTTGGTATAAATTCAAGGTGAATTATTAGAGATCTATGTGGAATTTGTAATAAGTGTATGAGAAGTGAATTTTATCAATTGCGGTGATTTGAGTGTGAGCTTAATGCCTATGAAGTCGAGTGTAGTGAGCAAAATGTCTCCGCATTTTTAGTGTGCTTGAAGTTTCTAGAGGTAGCGATCCAAAGGTTATGGATGGTGAAAATTTGTAGTGGTGGATTCTTCCTATTTATCTAAGATAGTGAGTCTCTTTGTAATAGTCTTCTATTTTTATTTCTTCTAGGCAATGAGCCACCAAAAGTGAGTCTTTATTCTTTTCTAGACAATGAGCCTAACTATAATTCAATGTTGCTATTCATATATATGTGAGGTAATATTCACCGTTCTTTTTACCTTATTAGGGTTTCCAATGTAAATATATTATTCTATTGTGTTTGGTTGTGTTTGAATTGTTGTTTCATATGTTTACATTTGGCTAATGCTTAATGAGGGTTTAAATGTTGATAAGAATTTGAAAGCTAGTGAGGGATTGAATATTTTAATGTACAATTAATTCACACCCCTCTCATTTGCACTGTGCATGTAACACCTTTATCTAGGTAGGGTTTAATCATCTAGCAAGATTATATTTTAAAAATAAATTTGAGAATGTTTTCATTTTGTGTGAGATATTTGTGTAAATAATTTTTTAAATATATTGTGTTTATTTTTGTGTTTTATGTGCAAATAGGGTTTATGAATGGATTGAGTTGTTCTTGTTAGTATTTTAGGCGGATTTTGTTGTAAAATTAGAATTTATTTGTGTAGAAATAATATGAATAAGTATAAATATTAAAATATATTTTTAAAACATGAAGTTTGCATGGTATTTGGAAAACTATGTGACCTCTAGTTGGAGGTTGGGTTTTGTATCAACCATATAGTTGGATAGAGGGTGTTTTTTTGTTTCCACTTTTAGGATAATGTGTGAAGGATGAAGAGTACTTCAGTAATCACCCAATATATAGCTCTTAACCAAAAATACAAGTTGGTCATTGTGAGATTTATTAATATTATATATATACATTTTTTTTGTAAATATTAACATATAATATGCGTTTAAATATATTTACACTAATATATTGTATTTAATAATAAATATATATAAATTTACATACCATATATTATAAGTGTTAACATAAATAAAAATAGAATATATGATATATAAAAAAACTTGGGCCAACCCCAAGTTGAGGGGTAGTTGTTTAGGTGACCCCTCCTTGGGGGAGGTGCCTCTTGAAATTTGGAACTTCCATGGGGTAATAGTCAATGATACCATGACCCTATAGAGGCCTTGACCTCTATGGGAGCTATTTTTAGGGGATGGGGGCACCATGCCTCCAAAATCATTAAAAATATGATTGGTTAATATATTGTATGCATAAAAATTCACATAATCAATGGTATTTCTTTTAGCTATCTTGTAAATAAATACTTCAATCTGTAATTAAGTATGTAGTTTTTGAAGGAATTTATTCATATAACATGACATTAAATCTAAGGAATGTATGCATATATGCATGTATCTATATATGTATGTATATATTGTTTCAAGTATGTTATGATGTTCACATTGATGTCAATAGTATGGAGATGGTTGGTGATGTCACGTGCTTGTGCTAGTATGGATGTGTTGTGGTTTGATAAAAAAGGTATTGTGGTGATATTGTTAGTTTTCTCATTGATGGGTTGATGGATAAGAGTTGCAATTGTATTAAGTTCAGTTGCTTTCCAGGTGATTTTGAGAAAATTTGAATATAAGAGCATATAGTGTAATAAAGCTATGTTCAATAATGAGCTCCATGTTTCTTTAGTCTTAAAGATATACTTGTGCAATTTTTCTATGATGATTAGAGGTGTTTAGAGGTAGTATATCTAGAGTTTTAAGTTCTATATTTTTTTGTAGTAAAAGTTGTGTTTGATAGTCTATCTGTCTATGTAAAAGGTAGTCTAATAGAAAAGAGTTTTCTCCACATTTCTCTACAGTAAGCTTTCTTATATTGTGGATTTGGAATCTTTCTTACATTATCTATGGGTATGTGCAGGATCATGATGGGCCAAAAAATGGCAATATGATGGGTATTTGTAGGGTATGTGGCTAACGACTTTTTTTTTACCCAAAATTGATGAAATGAAAAGGGTTTTTAAAGGAGATTCTCAGCTTTCCACCAATATAAATTATGCTTTACTTTGAATTTAATAAATAATTAATATTCATTTTCTATTTGAATTATGACTAAAGTGTTGATTGATAGGCTGATTGAAAAACATCTATAGCTTTCAAATGATATCACATTTTTTCAATCCAAAACATGCATCTCATTCTATGCTTCACATACTATAGGATTAAAAAAATAAAAATTGAATTTCATGAAGTTTTGACCAAGCTAAGGTGGTCAGACATACGTTTTTATATCTTTTAAAATTTCTAATAAAAAATTCATAATTAATTATTTACCTAGAAAAAAATACAAAAAAATATGTATCACATCCAAACATGAGTCCTCTACTTATGTCTAAAATGTTATAAAAAAATATTATCATTTTATTGTGGTTAGGGTAGTTAGACAAACACCTACTTCTTCTTTTTCCTGGAAATTTAAGTACTACTACATTGAAATTTCAAATTTTCAACCAAATAGATTTTTTTTTTTTAATAAACCTAGTAGTTTAGAAACTACATTCAATTTTCTATATATTCTCTTCTTACATATTTTTGAAATAATATAGATAACTTATTCAAATTTTTATGTCAAGTTGCCTAACTCTAATTTTTCTAATTTTTTTGCCACTTAAGGGCATGTTTTTTCCATGATGATCCTGCACATACCTCTATAACTTCCTTACCTTGAGGTTTTATGATATGATGGGTTTTGAAAGGTTGGTTAGTAAGTTGTATGTCCATGCTAGTATGTCTTGTTGCATAGAATGATGATGTTCTTAGTTTTAGGTGGTTTTGGAAAAGTTATAGAATATTATAATGATGCTTAAATACTCTAAGATTTGCAGATGTTGTGAAGTGTTCTTGTGTTGTCTTTGTAACCTAGAGAAGTGCATATGTGGTGGCTTGTAGTGTTAGTTTAGGTTTTTTCAACCTAGTAGGCTAACACTCTTTGTAGAGGTACCTCATAGATTTTGGATATGTTGATTAGCATGGTGATGTATATTTGGGTCTTAGTTAACCCTTGGTGTGGTTTTCCTTCACTTCTTTCCACCATGAATGTGTTTGGTGCCAACCTATTTCGGTGTTACATTGTTTAGGTGCATACATTTCATTAAGGCTAGCCTAATTGAGATTGTTTAGGTCATAGATAGAATATAAGCAAGGTAAATTATTTTATATGAGTTTGGATCTATAGAAGGTGTGTGAAATATGTAAATTTGATTTAGTGTAGTGATATGAGTGCAATCTTAATTCCTATAACTTCAATGTAGCGAGTAGAAGGGTCTACATTTTTTGTGTGCTTGAAGTTGTTGGAGGAAGTGAGCCAAAGGTTGTGGGTGGCATAAAGATTAAGTGGTGGATTTCTCCAATTGCCTTGAGATAGTGAATCTCTTTGTAATATTCTTATACTATTCTTCTTTCTTATGGAAAATGATTCTTTCTTCCTTATCTAGGTAATCCTAATTATATTTAGTGTTGTGGTTCATATATACGTAAGCTAATCCTCACCATGGTTTTCCCTTCTTGGGGTTTCCTTGTAAATCTAGTGTTCTTATGTGTTTAGATGTGTTTGTATTATTGTTTCATAAGTTTAAATTTTGCTAATGCATGATAAGGGTTTAAGGACTAGTAAGGGTTTGAATGATATTGAGTTATCAAATGTTTTTAAGTATACAACTAATTCACCCCATCTCTTAGTTATCCTATGCATGTAGCAATTATTATCAAAGTTGTAGTTCCTTGGAGAAAGCTTAACCACTTGAGGTAGATCCAAATGATGCACAAGTAGGGTATCAAACGATCCTATGTTTAATGAAATGAATTATACTTATTGGAAATCCATGATAGAGTCATTTTCGGTCTTTCTTGCATTTGCCATTTCGTAGTCAATTGAAAAATGATGGACTATGACTGTTGCTAATATGATAAGTGATGAAAAAATCAAGGAATATGAGAGAAATAGTAAATAAATGAATTCTATTCTAAGTGGTCTCTCTAGTTCTAAACTTCTAAAGGTGACAAAACATGTCTAGAAAAATTTGGAAAGTATTTATGAAGGAGATGATAAAGTCAAGAAAGTAGAGATATAGAACTACAAAGCCAAATTTGAAACCCTAAGAATGTTTGAAGATGAAGATATTACTACCTACATGCTCAAATTTTATGTTTTCAATACCATGAATGGTCTTTCTGGAAAGTTGGTGGAAAGTGAAGTTGTGAAAAAAGTACTAAGAAATCTTCCTAAAACTTATAGTTCTAAAGTTTCTACTAATTTGGAAGCTTAGAATTTGGACTATTATTCTAGAGATCAAATGTTTGGTGCTATAATTTCTAATGAATTGAGATATTTTGGTCAAGATGATATAAATAAAGAAACTTCATTTAAAGTATACAAATTAGAGAAGGATGGTGAATCAAATCCAAATGATCTTGATGAGGTGGAATACAACTTTGTAAGGATATTGAAAAAGGGTACTAGAAAATATGAAGGTAAGTTACCCTTTAAATGTTTGAATTGTAGAAAGATATGTCATTATGCTTCTAAATGTCCAATAAAAGTTTCAAATGACAAACCTAAGGATCATAAAGGAAAATTTTTCAAGAAGAGTTATTACATTAAAAGAAACAATGGTGCATTTGATGATGAAGAATCTGACTACCTTGATGAGGACAGTGATGAATGTGTTGCAAGTATGAGTAAGTTTGGTGGTGGTGTCATTAATGTTGTCATTGATTTCAACACAATTCAGAATGTTGTAGATTGTGCATGTATAGTTCAGATATTGTCAGTACATGGAGCTATCCTTATGATGCTAAAATGATGGGTTACCAAGTGCTTTTGAGAAAATTAATAAAAAGGGAAGTCAAAGTTATGTATGTGTTCAGAATTTGCTCCAGTTTGTGCTCCACGTTTCCTTTGTGTTGATCCTATTCTTGTGTGGATTTGAAGGATTATTGTTGGTGATCTATTGGTGAAATATCCTAATTTGTAGCTTTTGATTTGATGGAATGTGAAAGTTGTGTTCACTAGTGTGTGAATTTGTTTAATAGAGTTGGTTTTCTATGGACTAGGAGAAATTTTTTTGCTTTGCAATCCTCCATTGTTTTGTTTTAGGTCTTGTGGATTTTCAATATGTCTTCTATTGATGTTCTCTGGGCTCTAGTAGAGATTTTCATGGTTTGGTAATCTGGAAGATGAGTTTCAAATTTATTGTGTGGGTTTGCATAGTCTAGATGGACTATTGGAAATATTTTTGTGTTTGAAGGTTGTTACACCTACTGCATATGTATCTAGAAGTATCTAAGATGTGTTCTCATGCATGATGAAGCATGTTACATTGTCCAAATGTTATCTTCTTGTTGAAAAGCATGTAGTTCAACGTTCATTTGAGTTTTTATTAGGTTTGACTAACCTGGTGTTTACACTTCATATGAAGAATTTAAATTTAAATTAAGGAAGTGTGTGGTTGATCAAAGATGCTACTTTTGGTCTTGGTTAAGTGTTTAATTGGTCCACTCACATTCCTTTCCACCATGGGAATGTTGAGTTTCTGACCTAGTTTGAATTTATGAAATGAAGCGTATGTGACTGGCCTTGGAGAAATTTTCTAAGGTTGAAGATGGTATAAATGCAAGTCAAGATGTGAAGGATTAGATGATGAAAATTGACAAAGTAAGCCACAAGTGAAGAATAGAATTGTGTGAAAGTGTATTGAGGTAGTAGTACTTCATTGTGTTAGATTCTTGAAAGTAGTGAGCTAAAGGTTTCTGCAATTTTCTAATCAAGGCTATGGATGTGTGTATATTTTTGTTGTGGATCTTTATGTTACCTTTTTTATCTATAGGCAATAAGACTCCCTATTGGATAGTGAGTCTTCTATGTAGGTAGTGATCCTTTGTTTTCGGGAAATGAGCCTCTTGTATTCTATTTTTCCATTACTTTATATTGTGAGTTAATCCTCATCATGTTTTTTCCCTTATTGGTTTTTCCACATGAAATACGGTATTCATTGTGTTGATTTTGCTTTATGTTATCTACAATTCATATTCATACTTTATAACAAAATAGTGTGATTGTGAAGCTTATAAGTGTTTGAAGTTTTCTGTTTGAATTTGGTGACAACTGATTAAACCCCCCTCTCAGTTGTCTTGTGCCTTTTAACAAAATGTTTGTTCATGGCTCTAAAAGTTGGTACTAATTTTACTAATCTTGAAAGATGTGTGAAGGAAAGTTCTTCAATAACAAGTCACAAAAATGAAGGAACTATGGTGACTACTTTTCATATAAGATAAGAAAGAAATTATTGGATAATTGATAGTGGATGCTCAAATCATATGATAGGTGATAATTGTAAGTTTTGTAAAATTCAAAAAGTATGATGGTTTCCTTGTTAAGTTCGGTGATGATACATCTACTAAGATCTATGGAAAAGGTTCAATTAGTTTTGATGCAAAGCATAAAAAGATGATTTTTTTATGTCAAGGGACTCTGACATAATATTCTTAGTGAAGGAAAAATGTGTAACATAAGATACAATTTGGTGTTTTAGGGTGATGGCTGTGAAATTAGAAAAGGTAGGTCTAATACTTTGGCTTTTGCAAGAACAAGGATAGAAGGTAATGTTTATCAGCTCAGAGATAGTGGTGTTAGGTCCCTTATGTCTCAAATCAATGAAAGTTGGCTATGAAATAAAAGAATGAATCACATTAACTTTGATAACCTAGTGAATATCAGTTCTACTAATGTTGTGAGATAACTACTAAGAATTGCAAATCCTATCAATGAAATATGTAAGGAATATTAGTTTGGAAGGAAAACAAAGAAGAGGTTCAAAACTAAAGAATATTCTACCACAGGACCTTTACAGTTGGTGTATACACACCTATGTGGACCTACCAGAATAAGAAGTTCTCAAGGTATTAGGTATTTTATGTTATTAATATATGATTATTCTAGAATGACTTAGGTGACATTTCTCAAAGAAAATTGAGAATATATAAATAAGTTTAAAGATTTTAAATCTATTGTTGAGAATGAAATAAAATTTAAAATCAAGTGCTTGAGGTTTGATAGAGGTGGTGAGTTCACATCCAATAATTTTAATAGTTTTTGTGAAGATCATGGATTGAAAAGACATTTTTCAACTCCTAGGACTCCACAGTAGAAAGGAATTGTGGAAAGGAAGAATTGAATATTTCAATAAGTAGTTAAGATAATGATGAAGGAAGAAAATATATCAAATATCTATTAGAGAGAAGCAATTCATAATACAACCTACATTCTTAACAAAGGTCAAGAAAAGGTGAAGATTTCAAAGACTCCCTATGAGTTATGATATGGTAAACCTCCTATTGTAAAGCATTTCAAAAATTTTGAAAGAAAATGCTATATCAAAGGGGATGAAAAAACTTACAAAAGTTTGATGCAAGATCTAATGAAGGATCAATCCTTGGATACTCTACAAGAAGAAAATATTACCAATGCTATAATAAATGGTTGAAGAAGATTGTTGAAAGAGAAAGTGTTAAGGTGGAAGAAGAACCACTGCAGAGTTCAGTAATGATAAAAGGATATAAATGTAATGAATCCCCTTTCCAGTGAAGAAGAAAAGGATGTAGAGAAAGAGAAATAAATTATATTTGAAGAGGAAGAAGCTCTAGAAAAGAACCCTAAGATTCCTAAGTATGTGTAGTGTTGATGGGCCAAACTAGCCCACTAACAGGCACCAAGATGGAATCACCCCACCTCTCTTGGAAGAAGTAGAAGGATAATTAAACTACCCACTTACCAATGTTCTTGATGTTGGGTCTCAACTTATTTTTTCACTTTGTGGTCAATGTGGCTACAATATACAAAGGGGCATGTTGGTATTACGAATAAATTGTGAACATCTAATGGAACCAAGAATAGATTTTCCTAAATAAATATAAAGAGTTGGGTTAGAGTTTAGGAAAGAAATAGTAAATAATATCACTTAGCATTCAAACATATAATCAAATGATGAGCTCCATTTAAACAAAACCAGTGAATAACCTAATCCATGACAACACATGTGATCAAATATATTCAAGGTGTTGAGATTAAACCTTAATATTCCCATAGAGCACAACATTACATATTCATTCACTCATCATGAAATAATAGATCAACGAATATAAAGCAGTACCATTCACCAAGTGTAACCAAAGATAGCTTTAAATATAGCTCCTTCCAATTGATTGTATTCAATTAAGCAACATTTATCTTATCAAAATCACTAAGATACAAAAAAACCATCACCTCCAATAACACCAACTTAACTAAAATAGTTTAGAGAGTCTAAAGTAAAACTACATAAAACCAAAGAACTAGTATCTAAAGAGTTCTAAAAATCATAACTTCAATTTTTTGACCATTACAATGTGGGAAGAAGTCCCATTTATAAAAATCCCCAATCTAATTCCTACAAAACATCAAAAATGAAAATCCAAAAAAGCAAGAACCACTAGAGCCCTCAAAGGAAAGTGTTTAAAAATGATCTCCAGTTAACTGATAAGAGATAAATTCAAAATATGCATGCAAAAGGAAGATCATTAGACTACTACCAACTTCAGTTGAACTTGTACTAGGTTCCTACAAAGTAGGGCAATCCCATATTACCTTCAAAAAGGAATATTTTGTTGACACTTCACTCTTCCACCTTCTTCTCTTGTAGGGACTCTTCATAATTTCCAAAATATTGCTTGAGAATTTCCTCATAGGGTCCATCAACCTAGGAGTCTTCAACTATAATTCTATCCAACTCTCTAGAAGTGGACCCACAAATATCCTCCAAGTTAGTAAGCTTCTTCTGAGAAATTCACACCACATCCTTAAAATTTGTCAACTTATCAATCAGAAAACCATCATCATTATCCCCATTTTCCTTTCAAATCTTCAAGGGGAAGATCAAATTTCATAGGAATATCTCCATTTATAATCATGGCTTTAGTAGCCTCAAATTCTACTAGCTGGTCTGTTGTAGAAGATCTTGTTCTTCCTTCTTCTTTCCTTTTGTCTCCTCAACCTTAACTTTTTATTCCGTGGATCCTCAGGAAAGCTTGTCAAGCATGTATGTTACTTGATTGGTAAGTTTTGTAATGTTGCATTGATTAGTGTATGGGTTTGGATATTTGGTAGAATGACTTGTTTATTTTCTCATTATGGTTGACCTGTTGTGTATAGTATGTCGCAGATGTATAAAGAATAGTTGTTTAACTATTTCTTGTGTCAGGAATTTTGATTTGGGTCCCTACTATAGTCTAGCCAACTTGTGTGGGTATGCATTAATTCTAATTGGTGATTTGAGTTGACATGTGGAAGAATATTATATTTTGTTTGAAGCTGACATATAGTAATAAAATCTTGTTAGCATATATATATGTAAGATCGGTAAATCATTTTTGCAGTGTGAATAAAGAAGTGAGAAGGTTTGTGAGCAAAAAAGTGCAGAGCAGCTATATGAGCTAATAACATAAGACCTATTGAAGTGAATCTTGTTTGTGTAGCATAAGGGTTTTTATGTAGGAAAACAGAGCAAAGCAAAAGTGAAAATTAGACAAAGGTCCAAAATATTATTTATATGCCTCATTGGAACTATATCCAGGCATTGGTAGATGCTATATTCTCAATTCAACATTTTTTTGTAATCTCAAATATTTTGTAAGGAAGTGAGTCATCCCTATTTTGAGTAGTGAGCTCTAGGTTGTGTGCTTGAATGCAAGTGCATTCCCTTTTGATCTTACTTTTAACAGAGTGTACTTTGTGGATTAATCTTCACCATGTATTAAATTTTTTTGTGTTACGGCATTCACATTGTCTCTTTAACAAGTTTGCATGTTTCCTTTTGTTTATGTGTTGTGAATTCTATTAAGGGTTAAATATTGTTGCTGATAGTTTAAGATCTGATTTTAAATTGAAATATTGTGAAACACTGATTCATCCCCTGCTCTTAGTGTTCCTAGTTTCCAACAATTGGTATCAGAGAAGGTTCCTCTTCTTAAGTTTAACAACTTGAGGTAGATCTTGGATTACAATTGATGCCGATGGTCTTCAACAATAGCTTATGGTGGATCTTGATGATCTTGATCAGTCTAAAGTAGAGGTCATGGAACTAAAAGAAAATATTGTTGTTGCCAAAAAATCCATTCAAACATTGAAGGATAAAATAAATAAGTCAAGGGAAAAGAGGAAGGAACTATGTGGATAGTTGAAGCAAAAAGAAAGAAGAGGCCTAAAAGATGTTCATATAAATCAAACCCTAAAAGAGATAATAGAATAATGTGAAAAAATTGCTAAGGACAATATTGCTCTAAAGCTTGAAATGGAATCTATGGCGATGAAGCTAACTAAAGAGATTGAAGAAAGAAAGGAGAATGAGGAGAATTTGGCCTAGTCATTGAAAGAAAAAATTGAAGAATACAACAGAGTTAATAGTGGATTCATTCAGTTGGAGATTGAACTGCAACAATCCAAAAATAATGAATAGGAGCTTGAGAGATGGGTAGTTATTCTCAAAGATGAGCTTGCTACTACAAATGAGTTTAAGGAGAAGTTTAGGATCAGTTTTTCTAAGCTTGATGAGATAACTAATGTTCAAAAGGATGCAAATGATAAATGACGTCTTGGCTATATGAAGGATGAGAGCTCAAGATCTGAACAAAAGGACCCTGAAAATAAAACTTAGAAGAACAAAGGTAGAAGATATCTAGTAAGGGAGCTCGACACTCATAAATTTAATGGATATTGCTTTGTTTGTAATAAATTTGGACATATGGCCTATCAATGTAGAAGTAAGATAAATTTTGGCAGCCCATCATTTCTTGGTCAGTGTTTTAAATGCAATAAGTTTGGTCATAAGTCATTAGAATGCAAAAGTATGTCTATTAGTATAAGGAACATTAAATGCTATACCTGTGGAAGATTTGGACACACTACTAATCAATGTAGATTAGGAGGAAATTAGTGGAATGAATGGTATAGATAGAAAAAATTGGTATACTACAATTGTAACAAATTTGGTCACATTGCAAGATTCTGTAGGAACATAAACATGGATAGGAGAGGTCCAGTGTATCAAGAAATACATTCATAGAAAGATGATAAATGAAAAGGAAAAGCATCTATGGAAGAGATAAGAGATCAGATGAAGAAGATGTGGGTAAAGAAGAGTGGATATGATGAAAGAAATGAGGTTATATCGGAAGCTCCCTCTAGTAGTTCATCTAGCAATTTGTTTCAGACCATTGTCCTAGGGGTGTTTTTCAAGAAAATATTTTGTCCCCCCATGTGTAGTTGGTTCCAGATCATAAGAAGTTATCTGCAGTTGTGTTATTCATCTTCAAATGTATTAATTATAATTTATTGAGTAAGATGAAATCTTGAAGGTCTCCAGATGGATTCTTCTCTTACTATCTAAGAATGTAGAGTAACTGGAAATCCTAGGGAAAAGCTTTTAATACAATAAGAAGTTAGGTGTGAAAAGTTATAAGAGGGCATCTAGAACCCTCATTTGGGAGAAAAGTTGGAGAACCTTTTTTAGAAAATTTTGAAGGAGTGAAAGTCAATTTAGGGGTGAATTCTCTAGGTATTTTATTTTATTGTCAATTTCATACTTATTCAGTGATTGGTAAGAACCTTGTTCTATACTGAAATGAAGCAAGTCAAAGGAAAAGTAACTTTGGATGAATATAGTAATCAAAAGGTCAGGGATGTAAGAAATTTGTTGTCTATTATCGAATTGAAGAAGCTTGGAGGAGTGAAACATAAGATTTTGGACATTTGGAATGAATTTCCTCATTTCATCAATGTGGAGGTAGTTTGGTTTATCTTGAACAAACTAGATAGTGATATCCTTACTATAGATAAAGCCTATCAAATTTCTAAGGATGCAATCAGAAATCTAATAGGATTGTGCAATGTTGGTGTTCTAAAAAAGAAGTTGATTCAGAATGTCAAAGTTGAAGCCCTAACTGGAATAACAAGAAATTAGAGGGATTTGGTTATTTCAACAATCAAAGATCAATTAATGAGGTATATTTCACATGGAATTTCATATAAAATTTTCTTCAAAAATAGAGAATGATCAACCTCGACAGGCATAGTGTATATCACTCACAAGATGATAGTAGAAAATCAAGACATTGATCTATGTGGATTGTTGAAGGATCAATTTATGGAGAATGTGAAATTGATGAAGGATATAGATTACTCCTTTAGATTTGGTACCCTAGCTATATGCATTATGATGTATTTCCTAAATTTCTTGCCTTCGAATGACAATGTGATAGGGAAGGAAAATATGCTAGTTTGTAAGAAAAATTTTGATCATTTCAACACTTTTGAAAATGGTGAGCAAGCTAATGAAAGATTCTTTAGGAACTTGTTAGGAAATTTTGGTTTAAGTGATATTCCTCTCCTGGTAAAAGTAGTTAAAGTTGGATCATCCTCCGGTAAGGCACATAAAAAGAAGAAGAGAGAAATGGAGTTGGCTAGTGACACTCTTCTAACACCTAAGTCAACAAAATTTGAGGGCAAAGGAAAAGAGTAGATGTTTGTGGATATATTGGATGAAGATTCTGAGGAATATACACCAAGAAATGAACCAAAACTAGTTGAATCATATGTTATAATAGTAGAAGAAAGTGATGAAGAAAGTACTTTACTTAAAGCAAAGATATTGTAGATTGTTTAGGAAGATGGAATGCAAAAGATAACTGACATATGGATAAATGGACCATCATATGAATATGAATTCATTGAGGATGCTCTAGGAAGATACTTTATTGATAACAACATTTAATTGGAGAGTTTCCATAATGTACTTCTAGAAGAATTCATTGAATGTATCAGGGAGGCTATGGACTATGTGTCATTGGATAGGAAAGGAGATGAGATAGTCTCACATCAGAAGATATAGTTTAGACTATCTCTCACTAGATTTAAAGAGAAAATGAATGTGTTAAGACAATGTATTGACTCAAAAAATAAGATGTACAATTAGTATCTTAGGTGGCCTCATGTGGTTGGTAAATACAAGGACAAGTTGGAAAAAATTGAGAATGATCTTCTCAAAATTGGATAGGACTACAATACATTTTAGGACAAGGATGGAGAAGTGAAGAAGAAGATTCATGAGCTATAGATTAAGCATGCAAAGGTTCACTTTTCTAGAAAGACTCTTATGGATACTTTCTAGAAAGTGTAGGATCAGACTGAATGCAGACTAGAGAAAATGATTGAAGTTCTGAAGAAAGGATAAAAGATGGAAGAAGCCATTACCATTCCTAAATCCCTTGTCTAGATCATCAATAGAACACTAGAAAATAATAGTATGATAATAGTTACTAGGATTGTAGTGGACTCTTGGAAGAAATTTTTTCTGAAGATGAAAGATAAGTATTGAATAATTTTTTGAATTTAGTAGCAATTGCAACCTTTTTTTGATAAATTGAGGGTGATAATGTAGTAAGATAAAGTATATTAGAAATATTAAATGGGAGGAGAAATTAGTAGAATTTTTTTCATTGATGTCAAAGGGGGAGAGAATGTAGTGAAAAATGCCTTGACATCCAAAGGGGAAGCAATGTTTTGTTGTGTTTTGAAGCTTTTAGTTTTGACACTTAGTCATTTTTCACTAAGTGTTGCCATCAATTCCAAAGGGGGAGATTGTTGGAATATAGCTTTGGGATATTTTTTTTGGTTGCTAGTGTTGTCATTGATGGCAACTGGAGTCAGTAGTGTTGTATGCAGTTTAGAAGTAGCTCATACTAGCAGGAAAAGTAGAAGACTGTATTCTATCAGTAGAAAAACATGAAGAACAGAGTATTTGGTAAATAAGTTGGTCTGAATACTTCACTGGATAATTATTTTGTTGTGTTGATCCCTAGGGAAGCTTTTCAAGCATGTATTTTACCTAATTAGTAAGTTTTTTAATGTTGCATTGATCGGTGTACGGGTTTGAAGTTTTGGTAGAATGACTTATTGTTTATTTTCTCATTATGGCTGACCTATTGAGTATAGTGTGTCATGGATGTATGAGGAATAGTTGTTTAACTATTTATTTTGTTGGTAATTTTGATTTGGGTCCCTACTATAGTCTATCCAACTTCTATGGATATGCATTAATTCTAATTGGTGATTTGAGCCAACATGTGGAAGAATATTATATTTTGTTTGAAGCTGACATATAGTAATAAAAACTTGTTAGCAGATATATATGTAAGATTGGTAAATAATTTTTGTAGTGTGAATCAAGAAGTGAGAAGGTGTGTGAGAAAAAAAGTGCAGAGCAGCCGTATGAGCTAATATCAAAAGCCCTATTAAAGTGAATCTTGTTTTTGCAACAGAAGGGTTTTTATGTGGGAAAGCAAAGTAGAGAAGAAGTGTGTATTGGACAAAGGTCTAGAATCTATTTTATGTGCCTCATTGGAACTGAATCCAGGAATTTTTAGATGTATTCTCAATTCAAAATTTTGTTGTAATCTCAAATATTTTGTTAGGTAGTGAGCCTTCCCTATTTTGAGCAGTGAGCTCTAAGCAGTGTTTCTAAATGCAAGTGCATTCCCTTTTGATCATATAGTTAATAGAGTATACTTTTTGGATTAATCTCCACCATGTTTTTTCCCTTAATAGGGTTTCCATGTAAAATTTTTGATGTTATGGCATTCACATTGTCTCTTTAACAAGTTTTTGTGTTTCCTTCTCTTTATGTTCTATGAATGCTAGGAAGGGTTAAATATTGTTGTTGATAGTTTAAGATCTGATTTAAAATTCAAATATTGTGGAACACTGATTCACCCCGCCTCTTAGTGTTCCTAGTGTCCAACATCTCTTTCTCTCTAATGTTGATCCTTTTCTTCTTCCAATTCCTTAACCTTTTGCAACAAGGCTAGCTTTTCCTTTTCAACCTTGGCCTTTTGTTTAGATTCTTTCTACAACAGATCAATATTTTCCTTTTGTAACCTTGAAAATTATTTAGCTTTTTCTTTTTCCTTGAGCTCCTATTTCCTTTGTTATAGAGTCATATTTTCATCCTCTTCACTAGCCCTGGACTCTCTTGATTGGGTGCCCACTTCTTGGTCTGTTCTCAATTTGACTTCCTCAACACTTTGGATTGAGGCTTTCTTGATGGTTTCCAAGAGTTCCTCTTTCTCTCCAAGAGTTAATACATGCTACTCCTTAATATATTCAACATCATTAGTTTTGTGAACTTGTGCTCACTCCCCATCATACTTAGTGGCATCAGAGTAAGATTGAACATTATGAATATCCATTCCATGCTCCATTTCCTCTAAAGTTGCAACCTCTTTATGGAGATACCCTATAGACAACTCCTCAATGGGTCCTTCTACAAGGGGTATTTGAGATGAGGTTCCTACTCTAGTCTCACTTGTTGTAGCTTGTGGACCTTGAGGGAGCTGTATTTCTTGAATAGGCATTTCAAGTTCAACATCTTTGTCCATGTTTGGGGGATATTTCTCATGTTTTTCCTTAGGAGTTGTCTTCTTTTTTGTTTTCTTGTATTCTTTGACCACCCCTTCCTTCCTCTTCTTTGAGCTCTAGGCCATAGGTTCATTGAGCCTTGAAGTGACCCATTGGAGACTCCTATCCACCACTATTCTAGAAATCTTGCCAATATCAATAGTCTCTTTTTCATCCTAGTTAATGGGATCCAAATTCTTAGTGCCAACCTTGTTGGTTTCATAACCAAGGTCTAATAAAACACCATCATCAATCAATGAATTAGGTACATCCTCCTTAATCACATATTCAATCATTTGGGGGATGGTAATCCTCTCATAATGCTTTTTTCTTACCTCATATTAACCGTGTAGATTAGACCAAAATTCTTCCAATAGAGTGTGGTGTTTAGGAAATAAGAGAGCATATAGGTTATTCATCTTACTCTATGGATCAAAATACTTATGAGCTATATACAATCCCAAACTCATGCCATTTATCTTTGTACAAACTACCTTTGCAGTTGTAATGTGGGAGCAACTATAACATCCCAATTTCATTGTGAACTTATGACTACCTAGCTTGTGCTTATCACAAAATTTTCCATTTATTTCTACTACTTGGTATACAAATTCAATCAATAAAATTCTATCACTACAACACCTTGGAAGTTTGTGGGGGTGTGCATCAAACCCAACAATCTGAAATATGTAAACTTGGGATATTGGATATACCAATTCTCCCATTCAACAATAAAATCTATGGCCTCTCTACTTACCCAATACATGCATCTCCTCTAAGTTGATTGATAATCACATAGAGGAAGGTGTCATTGACTCTTCAGTAATGTGACTCTAATGCCTTCAAGGTCTATTGATCATAATGCTCCCATGCTTTCATCTATCATAGGGCTTCTCCCAATGTGCACACTATATGCATGCCTGGATACCTACCCAATCTTGTACCTGAGTATACTACATATGAGGTTATGTAGAAGGTCTTAGTTTGCTATAGTTGGAGCATTTGATTATGTTAGTTGTTAGATAGCACTTTTCCCCAATATTTGAACTTCTTACCATCTAATATTGCACTGATGAAGTGGAAAATCCATTCCTCAAAAGCTTGGAAATCCTTCTTCCCAAATACCCTATATAGCATCATGATTATATCAAGAATCTCCTTATAAAAATCTATCACTTTGGGGTGCTCAAGAACTTTGGTCAAAGACTTATTTTCTATCTTTATCCATTTCTTATTTATATCAACTCTATTTGCATCCTTGTCTCAATTATGCATCATCAATGCCTTCGTCTCTATCATCATTTTGGGATTAGCATGACCAAGAGTGTTGAACATGAACCTCATCATTTGTGAAGACAAATCAATAATGTCATTCCCTTGGGCATCAATGAATTTTCTTTGTAGAAGGTTGTATACCCCCACTACTATCAATATGAGCTTTGGGCTCTGGATTGATATAGGAAGAAGGGTAACATGTGCCAAGCTAGATTGAGCTATCCTTTGGGACCTCAGAGATGCATCCTCTGAGAAAATATATAGGGTTAGTTCACTCAAGTCAAATTTCCCCAAGATGATAATAGTAACCTCTGCTAAATTAGATTCAATCTTTATTGGCATTGGGGTATCCTAGTACTTATACTTCATGGTATAAGGGAGTTATCTAGGTTTCCCCTTCTTACTTTTTCACCCTTTTGAATTCTCATTCATTTGCTCTTCCTTTGATGGAATCTATTCTCTTACTTCAAACATTATTTAATCCTACAAAAAATTCTTTAATAAGCTCACATAAAACCAAGGAAAATATTTAAATTTTATATTCATTCATACTTCCCCTTCAAAAACACTTAGCCAAGTTTTAGAGTCTTTCAAGATCAATATTGGGACTAAGACATGAAATGAAAGCTACAAATAGCATAGGAAGGGTCGGGGTAAAAAATGAGACATAATCAGGATTGGAAAAGATTTCAAAATGGACACTTTAGTGAACGTTCTATGAGATAGATTCATTCTACACTCCGATCCCACAAAAGGTGAATACTCAGGATCAGGATCAGGATCGAGGACTTTTTTAAACAATGAATCAATAACTTTGCTCAAAGCAGTGCCAAAGTTGAGTCTAACTCAACACACAATAATTGGGATTGGAACCATTCTAGGTATAGGTCACACAATTGTTGTAACAGGGTCAAAACCCTAGTTTCAAATTTCAATCATTCTCAAAACCTAAAGTATGAAACTTGAAGCCAAACTCCTTGAATATCATAAAAATGGTTGGGGAGGGTTTATAATGCAAAATTTTACCAAACTTTATGAAAGTTAAAACCCTAAAAAAAAAGAAAGCCTAGTTTGCAACTAGGGCATGGTGGCACAAAGCCACAAAGCCACAAAAGAGAAAGATGACAAGAAAAATGATAGAAAAATAGAATGAGCAAGCCCAACACAAAATGAAAAACTAGAGAAAACATGAAATGACAACACATAATGAAGAGGCAAAATAGAATGAGAAAACATGTGAAACACATGAGGGACACAAAAGAGAAATAGAAAATGAGGAACAAAAAACCAAGGAAAAGAAACAAACATACCAACCACCTCAAAGATGCTTGAAAATACACTTGAATCCACTTGAATCCATGCATCCATGGTCAAATATCCCACCTCTTAACTTTTCCCTCACTCTACTTCTTTAAATTAACTAGTTAATTACATTATGAGCAAGATAAAGCTTGATTTGGGATTAAAAGGACCTTCACGCATGTGAGGGAATCTATAATAAATGTGGTAGGTTAGGTGTGGGATTTAGGAAAGATACAAAACAAACCACTCAAGCAACTCATAGGCAAGGTGGGGTTGAGGTCAGAGTTGAAACAGGAAGTGGAACTTTATGAAAATTCCAAGTTCCATTCCAATGCTGATCACGATCCCACACAAAGGACACAAGCATGACACCAAGACCACAAAAACATCAGGATCAAAACAAAAACCAACCCCAACAACAACAATCAAAAGAAAAAAAATTAAATAAAAAGGAAGAAGAATCAAAATTGGAACCAAAACCAAACATGGAATTTTTGTAAATTTTTTTGAGTTCTAGTTCTATACTGAGCATGATTCTGAAAAAAACAAAGGAAAAGAAAAACATGAATGGAATCAAGGAGAAAACTAGATCCCACAAGAAAAAAAAGAAAAAAAAGCACAAGGCAAGCCAGCAGAGTTGGGATCAGGATGAAAACTGACCCCAGAACATTCAAAATGTTCCAAGTTTAGGTTCCAACCTAGTTTCGATCCTGACAAAAAGGAAAGAAAACACAAGTGAAAGAACAGAAAAAGAACCCAAGAAAGAAAACAACTCCCTAAGCCCAAAAAAAAAAGAGAAGGACAAAAAAGAAAGACCCACAAGAGAAAAGAAAGAAGCGGGACTCAAGTTCAAGAGAAAGGGAGAAAATGGGGATGGCTATGCAAGGCATAATAAATGGAAACTCTTTGGGAAAAATGTTTTACCCATTTTTAGGATATTGAGGTACTCATTCACTGAAGAATCTCTAGTTTCTAATTATAAAACTTAGCATGAGGTTTTGTTTCATAGGTTTGGGCTAAAATTTCAATTGCATACTATAACAAAGATGTTGAACCTAAGTATGTGCATGTGATTCATTCATCCTCCTAGGAAGTTCCCAACTATCCTGAAAACATCTAAACCTTTACCTGAGCTACCTGAGTTGGTTTTCCATTGTTATCATGCAATGACATCCTAGGCATTGCTCCCCTACTAGCCAACCATCCATAGCCGTGATGGATGTACCTTTTATATTCTTGAATCATTGCTCTACTGCAAGCCAGGCATCCATAGCCTTGGTAGAGATACTTAAATCACCCATTTTATTGAGTTTTAGATCTTGTCTACCTTCCTTGATCCTTCTTTCTTTTTTTTTGTAATATTCTTCTTTCTTCTCTTTTTCATCTGAGAACTCTTTAACATCCTCAATTACTGAGTAATGAAACTCAAGGTGTGGCTTGAAAATCATAGTGGATGTCATGACAACTTGGTAGTATATGGAGGAAAATGTAAATTCAAACATTCATATTATCAAAAATATTAGTTGCAATCAATCGACAACATCTGGGCTTATAGATTCAGCTCATAGACCTGATACAACATGATCAAATTTACAATATTCCTATATGCTCCTTAATGCGAACAAAAATATCACATCAAATTTGTATTAATCTACCTAATCAAATTTTTCTCTCCTAATGATCATTACAATTCTTTATATCATATCCATAGGTCTAGAATCTTTCACATTGGCCAAAGATCATTACAATATCCAAAGAAGTAAAATGTAACATGTGCATGAAATAGGTCAGCCTCAAATTTGAATTTCTCCTCAACATGTGCATATGATGAAGTGTGGACCAATAATTAAGATAAGGAACACTCCATGTAACAATTTGAAACACACCATAAGGATCTGAAAGTTATGGGAGAGATCCATAAGAAATCAAACTAGCTATTAGGTTTAAAACTTATTCCAATGTCGGTTCAAGAAACTGTCACTTAATCCAGAAGTGATAACTTGCAGGAAAAAGATCCAATTGCTCTCAAATATTAGAATAAGGAAAATGAACATTTCCATGATGAAAATATAGATCTTCTAGATCTAGTGAGAAAATATGTTGAATCTGCCAACTTGAACTGAACAAGAACAAAATTGAAATGAAAATATTTTTGGTTGATGCAATATTGCCAAGAACCAAGGATGCTCCTACATCAGAAATCAAAGGTTATTTGAAAAGTAATTCCCTCACTTTTTTGGGGCTAAAGGAAAACCAATATGGTCTACCTCATCTTGATAAATCCAAGAAGAATCCTCCACTATTTTTCCTTTCCATTTCATAAGATATTCTTCGTATTGTCTTCCACACATTTTCCTCCCTTCTCTAATATCCAAAATCTCTTCTATCTCATCTTATTTTTGTTTAGGAAACTATTTTTCCAATCTTTCTTTATTGTCTTCATCGAATTTTGCTTCATGACACTAATTTAGATCTGCAATTTTGAATATAGGTGATAATACCCATGCCATCTAAATCAAATTTCTTCAAAATCTTGCAAGCTCCAAACTTCCTCATCTTGAGCTTATTGCATGTTCCAACTAGAAATGTTTCCTTCCTCAAATACACCATCACTTCTTCTCCAACTTTGAACTCCTTATGTCTCCTCTTTTCATCTGCTCGCTCCTAATACTTTTGGTTCATATTTTCCAATTGTTGCTTTACTTGAGCATGCACTTTCTGCATATGTTTTGAAAATTCCTCTACTTTTGCACTTTATCTTCCTTACCAATGTCTCACAACTTTTATATACCTCTAGGATGAACTCCAATAGCAATCTCAAAAGGTGTCTTTCCGGTACTCCCATTCACTGAATTTTTGTAAGCGAACTTTTCTTGTGCAAGGACTAAATCCCAACTTCTAGTCTTCTCTCCAACCAAACATCTCAACAAATTCCTAAAACTCCTATTTACTACCTCTGTATATCCATCAATCTATGGGTGAAAAGTAGAACTAAACTTTAAATCTTCCTTTAACTTCTTCCAAAGTGTCCTCCAAAAGTAACCAACAAACTTTGTATCTCTATCTAAAACAATACTCCTAGGTAATCCATGCAATATGACCATTTCCTTGAAAAAAAAAGTCTACTACATGTACAACATCTGTTCTCTTCTTACATGGTATGAAATGTGTCATTTTAGAAAATCTATCCACCACCACAAATATACAATCATTACCTTTTTGTGTCTTTGACAAGCCAAGTATGAAATCCATGTTGATATCCTCCCAAGGTCTCTCTAGAACTATCAAAGGTTTATACAATCCAACATTCCAACTACTTCCTTTTGCAACTTGAAAAACTCTACAACTCTACACAATTTTCCTAACATCCTTATGAATCTATGGCAAAAAGTAATTCTCACTTACAAATGCTACTATCTTATCAATTCCAAAGTGCCATGTCAATCCTCCATTATGTTTTTCTTTCACCAAGTTATCCCTCATTGAACTCCAAGGTATACACAACTAATTTCCTCTAAACAACATATCCTCCTGAATGAAATAATCTAACCACTGACTCTTATCCTCTAAGATTGGTTCTTTACAAGCTCTCCAAAGTTCTACAAAATCTAGGTCTTCCTCATACAACTTCAATTCATCAAAGCCTAATACCTCCACTCTCATCTCTTCCATTAAATTCCTTCTCCTACTCAAAGCATCAACAACTCTATTTTACTTCCCACTCCTATATTTCAAAAAATAGTATTACTCTACAAGAATTCCACCCATCTCATGTGTCTCTGATTCAACTTACCATGACTATTCAAATATTGCAATCCCTGATGATTTGTATACAACACAAAATCCTTAGGAAACAAGAAATGTCTCCGCTTCTTCAAGGCTTGAACTATGGCATAAAAATCTTGATGATACATTGAATACCTTCTCCTAGCATCATTCAATTTCTCACTAAAATAAGCTAGTGGTCTCCCTTCTTGACTCAATACCACTCTAATTGCATTTCCACTTGCATCACAATCTACCTATAATGCCTTGTTAGAGTCTAGTAAAGCCAACACAAGCTTCGCAGTCACCTTCTATTTCAATAACACAAAACTTTGGTCTACTTTAGATGTCCTTCTGAAATCCTTCTTATCTCCTCTCATTATTTTTTCCATAGGACAACAAATAGAACTGAAATTCCTAATGAAATTTTGGTAGAAACTAGCCAATCCACAAAATGATCTTACCTCTCCAATTCTTTTTGGTGTAGGCCATTCAACAATTTCTCTTACCTTCTCATGATCCATCTTCAATCCATCCAAAAATATTACAAATCCTAGATATACCAATTCTTCCTTCATGAAACTACACTTCTTAATGTTTATCAACAACTGCTCTTCTCTCAACCTTTGCAAAACTTGTCTTATATGCAACAAATGTTTTTATCTAGTCTTACTAAAAATCAGTATGTCATCCAAATAGAAAATCAAAAACTTACCCAAGAATTTCTTAAATACATCATTCACCGGCCTCATGAAAGTACTCTATGCATTTGCTAGTCCAAAAGGCATCACCAACCAATCACACAATCCTTCTGTTAGGATTGAAAAAATCTCAAATATTTGCAATAACACCTATTCATTTATCCCATAGTCCTTATAGAATTTCTAAAGTTTGTCTAAAAAATCCATTTTTGTAACCAGCGCACCCAAATAATCACATTCATGGAATCCATTGAATTCCTTTGATACCAAAAGGCTAACAATACTCTATTCGTGGAACTCCCATCACCACCCCATTGACAGCCTGATAGGGGCAATTCATATCCTTACATCGGCATAACATCCATTCATTAGGCTGATGGAAACAACAAATATTATCACATCATTGCAGCTTTGATACATTGGTGGAATAAATGATGAAGCTTCCCTGATAGCCTAATATAATCATGCGGTATCAAATTTTAACACTTATCAGTGAAGTTGGGATGCATTAGGGTAACATTGTTTGATTTCTTACTGATAGACCAAAAGAAATCACTTATCAGTGGAGAAGGTGGCCATCAGTAGAAAATGAACCAAGGTTCCAATGATATAGCAATGAATGATTACTACTCACTGATGTGGCATCAAAAGAATCATTGAGATATTTAACATAAATACTCTCCTTGATGATAAGACTAAAGCAAGTAGTATATTAATGAGCCAACACAGAGGTGAATTGCACCATGAATTAATCATACAATTTGCAAAAACCATAAAGGCTACACTAAGGGCAGGAATAGACAGGAAAAAACTCAGAGCTCTCACACAATCAAGCTAGGAGAAGCTTAAATTCATGTAATAACTCCAATTTTAGCTAGAAATTTGCATATTTTCAAAGTTTGCAATGGAAGAAAATGTGGAAAAACCTAAGGCAAAGAAAAAAATTGGAAAGAGGAATCTAAACCAAGACTTGATAAATCAGTGTCCATGTTCAAGGCCAAGACCCAGAAGAAGTGCTCAAGAAAGTAAACTGTTAGATACACATAGGGGTTTGGGGGATGTTTTCACACCACACTAGGGCTATGAGCTATTTATGTATCATTACAAAAAGCAAATCAAATTTAAACCAGTCTATAACCCATGGAGACTGAACTTAGGAAGACTTGTGGTGCCAAACATGTTGGTCAATGTAGAATTGATGAAAGCTCTGGCTAGTCAGAATAATGCCAAGAAAAGAACTATCCAATCACCAAATAGGGTCGATATGCTTGTTATCTTCCAATATTTGATCTCTAATGTATTTAAATTAGAAGGTCCCATGAACTTGCCACTCACCATTAGACACTTTTTGACAGAATATTGTTCCATGGATACTAGTTACAAGAGATGGAATCTACCTTTGCAAAGATCTATGAATTAGCAAAGCCAAAATAGAAAATTTTCAACCAATGAAAACCTTCCATTTCATATAAATTTGTTTGAGGAATACTTCTAATATACTTACTACTCTGCTGGTCAAGTATTGGGAATTGAGGTTCCACCACTTTTGTCTATTGCACTGATGGTTGTAGTAGTTGATATATAAAGCAAGGATGCTAGGCCATTTGACTATGCAAACTATTTGGTGAATTCCCTGAATCAAGGTCTTGAAAGAATAAAAAGCAATAGTGATTGCATAGATTTTAAAAACTATTCCTTATTAAATGCATTTCCTTTTATATGAGGGACATGCTAGAAATGTGTGTGGTAAAGAATTAAGGATCAAGGACATAGATTAAGAGGGAAATTTTAAACCAGTACAAATGTGGAATACAGTATGGGATAGTCAATGTGAAAGGTCTCACTATTTATATTTTGAAGAATTTTTTTTTAAACCACTAATAAAGTTGCTAGGCTATTCATATGATCACTATTTATCCCCTGAGGTGCAGAGATTCTTGAGACCAAAGGAAAATAACCCAAAAGGAAAGGTGAAACATAATTAGGGAGACTAGTATGCCTTCTCCAATTGCATAGTAATAATGGTTTAAGGATTTTAAGCGGTTCCACATTTGCTTCCTCGAGTGGTTCCTAACAAAGTTGCCTATTAAACATAATTAGGGATACTAGTATGCCTTCTCCAATTGCATAGTAATAATGGTTTAAGGATTTTAAGCGGTTCCACATTTGCTTCCTCGAGTGGTTCCTAACAAAGTTGCCTATTTGGAAATAGTATAACAATTAGCAAGGCCTGATACTAAACATCTCAAGAGCCATAATAAGCAATCACTCATGCCCAACACTCTATTTTTTGGAGATTTCATAGTATGTTCCATTGAAGGATATGGAGAAATTGATGCTAAATTAGTTCACTATAACCTTCCCCTTGGGTATGAAAGAGAGAAATTTGGTGCAAAGGGATTGATTCATCAAGCAATATTAACTCGGAATTTTTGAGGGTATGAGAATTGGTTTTCATTAGATGATGTGATCAGGAACCCAGATGAAGCTTCCACTAGTGAAAGAATGGATTCATATAATAAAGTTGTACTTGCAAAGGAATGGAAGAGAAAGAATGTCCCATCATATAGAGAAATATTTTTTGATGTACAAGATCCCTTAGCTAGGATTGAGAAACTTATTTCTCTTGTGAATGAAATAGTAAAAGATGTTCCCTCAAATGTTTTTGATACCTCTCATACAAGTTACATGGGAATAAAAGTTAAGGATGTGCATCCTTTGGATCACATACCCTCACAACCCACACCTGATGTATGTTTCTCTAGTGATAACAGTGAAGAGGGAGAAAGTGATGAATAGAGTGATGGAGAGGAGAAACCACTAGAATAGATAATGGCCCCTATGATTACACACTATGAGCCCCCTTAGGAACTTGTGAAATTTGAAACATTAGATGAGTTATCTAAAGACATTAGGGTGAAGGTAGGTCATGAATTCATTTCTGATAATGATTTTCTTAAAACCCTTAAATTCAAATCCTTTGTCTATGAGTACATGGGGAATAAAATAAGACAAAAGGAGCAAGACATTACTCTTGAAAAGGAAGTTAATGCCTTAGAAGAATTAAAAAAGGAAGTTGATAGGGAAATGCAACCCATCACTCCTGAAAGAGGTAGAGAATTACTTCAAGAGGGTGGGGTGCTACTTTTACTAGGATGGGACATGAGCTCAACAATTATGTTCGACAGTTAAAAAAAAAAGAGCGGATACAACAATTAACTTATTAGAGGAAGCTAGTGATAAGATATATTCATGGTCTAGATATAGTGGAGATGAGAAATCCTTGCTTATTTTTCCATTATATCCTCATGAGAGGAGGCTCATAGTTATTAACAATCCCAATCAAGTATTTGGACACCTTTTGGTCAAAAGAGTTGGGGACACTAATCCCTTAGAAACTATAGAGATGAATATCAATGTGGAAAAATTCACTAGGGCAGAGATTGAAAAATTGATCAAAGCGAATGAAAATTTGAAAAAGAAGTTATCACATCAAATGGAGAAGTCATCTTTCTCTTCTACTCCAGAATTGTACTCTCCATTTCTCAAAAAGGATAAGAGAGTGTTAGATGCATTATCTAATGCAACCTATTGGAAATATTCCCATTTGAAAGCCCAAGAAAAGTGTAAAACATTGGAGAAGGAAGCAAAAATCATTAAGTATAATATTGTGTCCATGATAATCAAAGAGAGGTTTGATAAGTTGATAAAGCAAGTACTCATTATTGGGGTGTATTTAAGTAAATATAATCAGCACTAGGGGAGAATGTCCAGTTACAAGGAAGAATGATTGATAAAAAGAAGGAACTTCTAGGTAAACAAAACCTAAAAGACTAAACATTGCAAAGATATAATGACTTGGTGAGAACCCACAACCAATATAAACAAATACTCAAAGAAGACCTCAGTTGTTTTAATTTGGTTCCTACACTCCATGATGATACATGGAATCTTCAAGAAAGGGATGATTAGAAAGTAGAATTTATAGAATTTTTAACAATTGCATTGCAGGAAATCAAGAATAAGGATATTGTATTGCAAAATACTCATAAACAAATTGATAAATTCATGAACATGGAGTATTATATGAGGGAGGTCATATCCAATGTTGGTACTCATACAAAACAGGGATATATTGATCACCTCTTACTTTTCAATCTATTTATCGATTGGGTAGTGGATAATCTGGGGACAACTAAGCAACAGTTAGAATCGGTTGGTGGTAATGATGTGCAACCTATCATATAGTAAAATCTATGAATTGGTATTAGATGACCACAATATTTTACTCTAACATTAACAAATTGGTTCACATGTTTATGATTGTGTTAGTTTCTCAAATTATGTTCAAAATCATTTTTTCTTATCAAGAGTCGTGTCTTTTGGTTTGAAGGTTGTTTCCTCTTATATATATAAGAGAGACTAGGACCAAAACAAGGATATAGGAGAAGATAGTAGGAGAATAGGGAAAGATAGATAGTAGAAATCTTCCATAATGTTTCCATTTCAAAAGACTGTTGCAGATATAATTTTGTGGAAATCAATGAAACATCTTTGATTTCATGGCTTTATATTGGTATCAATTATTTGTTGAAAATATTCAATTATCTGGTTGTCTCCAGTTCAATACTTCCTTATTATTTAAATTGGTATAATAAGTATATATTCAATTTATTAATTCACATTTGTTGTTCTTATGTGATATGATTAATTACTTTCTCCAAAAGAATTAAAATCCTTTTAGTCAATCATAGTAAACTAGATGTGTTATTTGGACTAATAAGAAGAACCATATAGTTAGCATTGCCATTATGTCTCCAATCTGGTGTTATTTGTTGTTTCTGTGTGATTTATTCAATTGGTTCTTTCAAGTAAAGATTAAAATCCTTTTAATAAATCATAAGTAACCTGGTTGTGTCAATTGGATCCATAAGTAGAGTTTGTCAGTCACTTTCCTACAAGTTTATAAAGGTTATAAACAAATATAAGTGTGTCAAATAGTTTGAGTTATTTCCAATACAAGTCATTTGTCCTAGATCTTCATTTGACTCCATTTACCCAACAAGGCACTGTTCTTATCCATTTCATCATTTAGTTTTATCAAAAAAAAAAATTCAAACCCTTACATCTTTTAACTGAACATATTAAATTTCACCTTGATATTGCTTATATAATTTCTATGAAATGAGGATTTCATCTTTCCACTTTCAATTGCCATTGTGGATAGATTGCTTAAGTAGGAAACACATAGTTTAAATCTACCTCAATTGCATAGGTACACCCACATAGGTCTAGCAAAGCCTAAAGAGAAGAAGGTTCAAATATACCATTTGGCCTTGTTCGTTAGCTAAAACATACCAAGAGCTTGGAAACCTCTTGAGGTTTTCCAACCAGTGATTTTGAGAACTAACAGATTGGTGACTCTGCTGGGGAATAAGCCAATTCTAAGCCTAAGCATTCCATTATAGAGTCAGTCCAAATTTAAAAGACTCCACTTGGAAGAAAACCAATCATTTTCTTAATTTTAGAAAGTAGGTGGCGACTCTAAAGAAGTTTTATGATAGATAAAGTAAGTATAAGGTCAGAAAGAATAGATGAAAGATATCAAAGATACACTATATCATCTAATATGAATGAAAGAGGATCCTTATGCTAGGATAGTCCCAAGCAGAACAATGTGATATGGACTAGCAAGCATTGATCTCCTCCCACAAAAACAAGTCTAAGGTGACAACTAGCCAAGCAAATGTCATAACTAAAGGAAATTGATTAGAACAAGTCTTTCATGTATATAATAGCTTCAACTTCTTGCATGGGTTGGAAGGCCACAATGATGATCCATGTGGAGAACCCCACACTCCATTTGAACAAGGAAATAGTGATCACCCCATTTATCATTTTGAAATAGACCAAGATAAGATGTAGGAGTTCTATTCCCAAAAAGATGATGAATGGAGATAGAGATAAGAGGAGTATGATGATGAAATGGCTCATAAAAAGAAAGGAAATTAGTGTTGGCCAATGGATAAAATAGCTTTTGTTGAAGATTTTCAACACATGACTGATCAAGAATTAGAAATATAAATGCATTAGAAGGAATAGTAGCTTGAAAGAAGATAGTGGATGATAAAAGGAAACATATTGTTGAATCAATTGTCTGAGATGAATATTAATGCATCAAAACCACCTAAGTATGTTCCCCACATAGAAAGGGTGGTAATAGCAATCCACATGGAGGATCTCAAAATACAAGAGCACCACAAAATGTAAACCAAAGACAACATTATCAGCCTAATATGCCATCTTATAGAGTTAAACACCCAAATTCTACCAATGCTCCCAAAAATAATCCACATCCAGGTTAGCAATATCCCCCACAATATCAGCAATGTGTGCCTCATCAAAATATATACCCCTAGCAACATATCCAATATAATTCTTGCCATCAACCTCAATATGGGTACTAGTATTTCCCTAATCCGCCACATTTGAACTTGCCTCCCCAAAATCCTACAAACCCATGTAGACAATTTGACCTAACAAGGTATCAATTGTACCCATACCCCATGGACATTAATTGGAGAAATATGGTTCCAAAGTTCACTAGAACTAATGTGATATCAATAGAGGAGCATATCATAATTTTTAATGTCCTTGTTCAAGATATTGGTATGGAGTATGAAAATGTGAACATGAGATTATTCATGATGTACATGAAAAAAGAGGCAAGGGATTGGTTAAATGGCCTATTTGATGGTTCAATTAATTTTGTATTAGACTTCCAAGATCAAATTTTGGAGGAATATGGGAATCAATGTGCACCTGAGTTTTCTTTGCATGAATTGATAAGTATCTAGAAATATCATAATGAGTCAGTTTATGATTTCAACTAGAGATTCTCTAAATTTCACAATAAAATACCACCTGGGTCCAAATTAACTGACCTTGCAACATTAAGCATTTACCTAAAAGCCTTTGAGCGAAAGGCAAGGTATGATCTTAGGAATAGGTGACATAGAAATATAGTTGAAGCACAATAAATAACAGACCATTGAGAACAATAGAAAGGCTAATGGGATGATTGGTAAGAGAGATAATCTTAGGGTTCCCCAAAATATAAACAACCCTCATAACAGACAAGAGAACAAATATAGAAATGAAAGATTGAGGCTGCATGACATGCCATTCAACACAAACTAGAAGATGGAAAGCCCATAACTAATAGGTCTAAGAATAAAGAGACTCTTGATCCTTTAAAGAAGAGGGGGGCATACATGCTTAACAATAATCCTTGGTGTCAAATTTGAAAAATTCCACATTCCCCTGATCATTGTGTTGTAGTTAAATCAATACAAGAAGAAGAAATACCAGTGGACAATGAAGAAGAGTATCATACAATATATTTAACCTCTCACACCTTCCATCCAATTGAGAAAGATATTCATCTTCATAAGAAGGCTACGAGTATGATGTTGATAACCAAAGGTATAATATTCATATGGTAGAACAACGAGTCTTTTTCAATCATGATGAAAATGATGACAATTCATACCTTGCTGATGAATCACCTTAGAAAAGTAGACATAGAATAAGAAGGTCCACTGAGGAAGAGATAAAAGAACTAAATATTGTTGTTGTGGAACAAGAAAAGAGTAACTATAGGCTCATAAAATAAAATAAAAATGCTAATGGTGGTGCTCCAAGAGGGGTGTTTATGAAATAAAAAGAGACAACACAAGGAAAACCAGAAAAGATGGAAAGTAGGGAATTGAATGAAAATGAACAAGAATTCACTCACAAGCAAGAAAATAAAGAGTCACATAAAGACAAGTAGAAGTTTGATGAAAACAAAAGAGAAAAAGAGGAAAGCAAAGGAGATCCACTAAAATGAAAGAAGATAACCACGATAGAAAATTCCTATTTTGACTTAACATATTCCTTGTTCTAGGTAAAGATGTTTATACCATTATTAGAAATGATGAAGATAAAAGAGTATAGGGAGAGTTCTATTCAACTAATATCTAATGGAACTAATAAAAGCACAAACTCTAAGAAAAAGGGGAGTACTAAGATTAGTAGTAGTAAGTAGGAGAAAATAAAGGTTCTTAACATTTGTCTTGGTGATGCATTAGTGAATCCTCCACAAGTTGATCCATTCTTTACTGCACTACTCATAAATAACAAGTTGGTGAGAAACTGTATGATAGATTTAGAAGTTGCTATTAACATCATGCCAATAGGGGTCATGAAACAACTTGGAATGTGGGTGGACACTAATGGTGATAAATGCTATGCTATGGTAGGAATTATGAAAGATGTAGAGGTGAAGTTGGCTACTTATCCATAGGCAGTATACAATATTGACATAATTGTAATTGATACACCTCCGCAATTTGGAAAGCTCTTTTCAAGGAAATGGACTGCGACAGTTGGAGGAAATGTACAATTTGACTTGTCCTATGCTACAATACTAGTGAACGATGAAGATTTTAAGCTTTATAAAGAACCAGGGTGAATCAGATTATGGACTATGTTGCCCAAAATCAATTGAATTTCTGTTGTGATGTAGATTTAGGAAGCTTCATAATAGAGCCTTCCCAAGTTGAATTAATAAATATTGATCCCATTGATAAGCATGTTTCTAGGAATGAACATGGTGTGTGGTGAATGTACTTTGGTGGGCCATGTAGTAAAGAGGGAAATAGAACCGGAGTAGTATTCATTTCAGCTAAAGGCACTACATTCAAATATTCTTTCTTACTAACATTTGAATGTGCCATTAACATGGTAGAGTATGAAGCCCTGTTGATTGGAATGAATATAGATTCCAAGCACAAAATCAACTTATTTATAGTCTTTGGAGACTCTGAGTTGATCATTTCACAAGTAAGATCAAAATATGCTACAAAAAATAAGAGGCTAAAACAATATAGGAATGCTATATGGGATACCAATGGACTATTTGATGATTTTTCTATTGAATGGTTAGATAGGTCTAAAAACTTGATGGAAATTTTTTTGGCTCATGTAGCTTTAAAAAGTGATGATATCACTTTGACTCGGATTTCATAGATTGAATTCAAAACAAGACCAACCATCCCTGATAACATTTATAGTTGGCAAGTTTTCAATGATGATACTGATCTGATCAAGTTTATACATTGTATAGATCAATATAAATCCCAAGAGATTGATTTTAATGTATTTATAGAAGAAGTGGATTTCAAACAAACTGTGTTTGGAAAAGAAGTTGTGCAACTCAAAACCAACAAACTTCCTAAAGATCTCGTGGCACTAGAAAGTGTGTTTGATGGAAATGATCATTCTCTAATGAAACAAACACCTATAAAAAGAGAAGATGTTGAAGAAATCAACCTAGGGACTGAGTTGGCACCAAAAAGAGTATGCATTGGGAAGAAGATAAGTCCAACCATCAAAAGAATGTTGATTGGACCGTTAAGGAAATACACACACATTCTTACATGATCTTATGAGGATCTTAAAGCATATAGAGAGGATTTGTTCCAGCATGAGATTCCTTTAAAACCAAATGCAAAGCCATTTAGGAAAAAAAAAAAAGACCCATAAACCCAACTTTGGAGTCAAAAATGCATGAAGAGCTTATGAAGCTTAGGGAAGGGGGTATTATCAATCCAATTAGAAATACATCTTGGGTAGCTAATTTAGTACTAGTCAGAAAGAAAAATGGAGATATAAGGCTTTGTGTGGATTTTTGAAACCCAAATGTACTTTCTCTCAAGGACAATTACCTGCTTCCAAACATGGAGCCTATGCTACAAAGTGTCACAGGCTATGAATTATTGTCCATGATAGATGGATTTTTAGGCTATAAAAAGGTGAAGGTTAAATAATTAGAACAATACAAGATAGCCTTCACAACACCATGGGGAATATATGTTTATGTTAGGATTTGATTCACACTCACAAATGTTGGTGTAACATTCCAAAGGGCTATGGATGTTGCTTTTCTAACCTTATTAATGTGATAATGGTAGTCTACCAAGATGATTTAACTACATATTCCAAAAATTTAGAGGATCATGTGCTAGCCTTAAGAAAATATTTCTAAAAGCAATGGAATATGGCATCTCTATCACTCCCAAAAAGTGTCATTTCACACTGATAGAAGAAAAGTTACTTAGGAATATAGTCTCTAAGGAAGGAGTGAGGATTGACCCTAAAAGAGTGGAGGCCATTGATAAGATACCTATCCCAAAGAAAGTTAAAAATATCCAATGATTTTTTGGAGAAATCAATTTCGTGAGAAGATTCATATCAAATTTTGCTGAGATAGTAAAGCCAATATCAAAGATTCTAAAGAAAGGTGAAAATATTGATTGGACTACTAAGGCTATAGATATGTTCATATCCATAAAGAGAGAAATCAAGGAATCTCCAGATTTTGGAAAACCTTTCCAAATTTTTTCATTTGCATCTTATCACACATTTGCTACAATGATGCTCCAAAAGAAGGACAAAGGGTATGAGAAACTAGTCTCCTTCTTTAGAAAAACCCTCTAGAGTGTAGAATTGAAATATAATATTGTGGAGAAACAAGCTTACACATTGGTAAGAGTTGTCAAGGCATTCAGACCATAGCTAATAGGGGTAAAAGTTATAACTTATGTGCTTAATGCTACTGTGAAAGATTTATTTGTGAAAAGTGAAACAACATGGCATAGGTGCCAATTGATAAATAGAATTCAAGAGTTTCATACTGAGTTTCAAATCACCAAGGTTGTAAGGGGACAAGGATTAGCCAAATTGATGGCTGAAATAAATTTGGAAGTTGCCCAACTATGTAATGTCAACAATGAAGAAGATATGGTCACTAGTATTGAAAACACTTCATGGTACATCGATATCATGTACTATCTCAAACATTTGAAATGTATAGAAGGGCTTGATGACAACAAAAAAAAGACACTCAAGTTGCAAGCCTCACAATATGTATTCATAAAGGGAGACCTCTATTGGAAGAATAGGGATGGTGTTCTATTGTTGTACTTAGATGAACATAAGGCAAGACATTTCTTGAAGGAAATCCATGATGGAGTATGTGGAGGGAATTTCTTAGTGAAAACCATTGCTCATAAGATACTAAGGGTAGGGTACTATTGGCCCAAGGTTTTTAATGATGCACATGACTATACTTGAAAATATGAAGCATGCCAAAAGTTTGGGAAACTAAAATATCAAGAAGCATACCTTTGAGACCATTGTAGATAGAAGCTCCATTTCACCAATGGGGAATTTATTTCATAGGGTAAATACAAAAAAATCTAGTGGAAACATGTGGATATTAGTAGCCATAGATTACTTCACAAAATGGGTGGAAGCCATACCCAACAAGTAGGCAACTAGTAAAGGTTGTGAAAAAATTCTTATTGCAAAACATCATCACAAGATTTGGGGTCCCAACAAGGATTGTAACTAATAATGGAGTGTGTTTTAGATATGATGATTTCAAGAAGTTTTTCCAACCTTATGGAATTCATATCTCATATTCCTCGCCTGATCACTCATAGGAAAATGGGCAGGTAGAATCCAACATTAAAAGTACTTTTAAGATCATAAGAAGAATGTTGGATAACAACAAGAAAGCTTGGGATTCAAAGTTAAGGATTGCTTTATGGGCATACAAGATTACTGTAGAAAAGGCTATTAGTAAACCACCTTTTGAGCTTGTGTATGGGACTCGGGCCAGACTCCCTTTGTATAATTTGATACTAGTATGCAAGTTCATCTTGGAAGAATACTTAGAAATTCTTGAATCAATGGAGGAGAGTATGGATTAATAAATGGAGCTCAATGAAATCAAAAATCAAGCCCAACAACATAATAGAAAGAAACAATTACAAATGAAATACTTGCATGATAGGAAGGCTGAAAACAAGAAGTTTGAAGTGGATGGCATAGTTCTCATGTGGAATGCTAGGAGCCAAGATAAAGGAAAGCATGGGAAATTTGAGGCCTTATGGTTGGGACCCTTTGTTATTGTTGGAAAGGGTGGTGAGGATTCATATTATCTCCAAAACATGTTAGGAGAAGAAAAAGAATTGACAGTACATGGGAAGTTCCTAAAACATTTCTTTTCTTGAAGAAAATAGAGGATTAGGGATTGTAAGTGCATGGATGATACTTTAAAAACCTCTTAAAATAAATCATCTCCATGCACAATAGTCTAGGTGAAGGTCAAGAATTGCTAGTGCATGGACAATCCCTGAGACACCTTTGAAATTTGCAAACTCCCATGCACAGTAGTTTTGGTTCTCATCATATTCCATCTTCATCCATGGTCTGCTCTCCAAATATTTTTTGGATCCTTGCAATGATTTCACAATCATTCATCCCTAGATGGAGCCAATGTTAGGACTGAAAAAATTCCACATATTTTTACTAACACCTATTCATTTATCCCCTAGTCCTTACAAAATTTCTAAAGTTTGTGTAAAAATTCTATTTTTGTAACCAACATAACCAAATAATCACATTCATGGAATTCATTGAAGTCCTTTGATATCATCATGGTAACAATACTATGTCGATGGAACTCCCATCACCACCCCATCAATAGCCTAATAGGGGCAATTCATATCCTTACATCATCATAACATCCATCCATTGGTCTAGCTTCCAAGGTGGTCCCCCCAATGGGCCGATGGAAACAACAAATATTATAACATCACCACAACTCTAATAAATCAAGGGAATAAATGATGAAGCTTCCTTGATAGCTTGATATAATCATGGGGTATCAAATTTTAACACTTATCGGTGAAGTTGGGATGCATTGGGGTAACATTTTTTTATTTCTTACTGATAGACTAAAAGAAAAGCAATTATCTATTAAGAAGGTGGCCATCGGTGGAAAATGAACCAAGGTTCTAGCAATATAGCAATGAATTATTACTTCTAATTGATGTGACATAAAAAGCATCATTGGGATATTTAACATAAATGCTCTCCTCGATAACAAGACTGAAGCAAGTAGTATATTAATGAACTATAATAGAGGTGAATTACACCATGAATTAATCATAGAATTTGTAGAAACTTGAAAGGCTATGCGAAGGGAAAAAGTAGAGAGGATAAAACATGGAGCTCTCACATAGTAAATCTATGAGAAGTATAAATTCATGTAAGTACTCCACTCTTAGCTATACAGTTGCATTTTTCTAGAGTTTTCAATGGAAGAAAATGTGGAAAAACCTAAGGCACAAAAACAAAAAAATGAAAAGAGGAATCTAAACCAACACTTGATAGATTAGTGTCTAGATAAGGGCCAAGACCCATAACAAATGCTCAAGCAAGTAAATTTTTAGATAAACATAAGGGTTTGGGGGATGTTTGGATGCCACACTAGGGTAATGAGCTTTTATGTATCATTACCAAAAGCAATTAAGATTTCAACTAGTCTATAACCCATGGAGATTGAACTTAGGAAGACTTTAGGTGCCAAACGTGTTCCTCAACGTAGAATTGGTGAAAGCTCTGTCCAGTCCATATAATGCCAAGAAAAGAACTATCTAATCACAAAATGGGGTTGATATGCTTGTTATCTCCCAAGATTTGATCTCTAATATATTTCAATTGGAAGGTCCCATTAAATTTCCATTCACCATTAGAGACTTTTTGACAGAATACCATTGCATGGATACTAGTTACAAGAGATGGAAGCTACCTTTACATGGACCTAAGAATGAGCAAGGCCAACGTAGAAAATTTTTGAGCAAGTAAAAATCTCCATTTCATATAGATTTTTTTGAAGAATACTTCCAATATACCTACTATTGAGCTGGTCAAGTCTTCGGAATTGAGGTTCCACCACTTATGTCTATTTCACTAATGGTTCTAGCGGCTGATATAGAAAGCAAGGATGCTAGGTCATTTGAATATGCAAACTATTTGGAGAATGCCCTAAATCAAGGTCTTAAAAGAATAAAAAACAATAGTGATTGCATAGATTTTAAACACTATTCCTTGTTAATGCATTTACTTTTATATGAGGGACATGCTAGAAATGTGTTGGGTAAAGAATTAAGGATTGAGGACATAAATTAAGAGGGAAATTTTAAACTAGTACAAATGTGGACTACATTATGGGATAGTCAATGTGAGAGGTCTCACTATTTATATTTTGAAGAATATTTTGTTAAACCACTAATGAAGTTGCTAGGTTATTCATATGATCACAATTTATCACTTGAGGTGTAAAGATTTTTGAGACAAAAATAAAATAACCCAAAAACAAGGTGAACCATAATTGTGAAGACTGGTATGCCTTCTCTAATTGCATAGTAATAAGGTTTTATGGATTTGAAGGGGTTCCACATTTGCTTCCTTGAGTGGCTCCTAACTGAGTTGCTTATTTGGAAATAGTACGACAATTAGCAAGGTTTGATACTAAACATCTCTAGAGTCATAATAAGCAATCACTCATACCCAACACTCTTTGTTTTGGATATTTCACAGTATGTTCCATTGAAGGACATGAAGAAGTTGATGATAAATTAGTTCACTACAAGCTTCCCCTTGGGTATGAATGAGAGAAATTTGATGTAGAGTGATTTATTCATCAAGCAAGATTAACTCATAATTTGTCAAGGTATGAGCATTGGTTTGCATTGGATGATGTGATTAGGAACTGAGATGAAGCTTCCACTGGTGAAAGAATGGCTTCATATAATAAAGTTGTACTTGTAGAGGAATGGAAGAGAAATAATGTCCCATCATATAGAGAAGCATTTTTTGATGTACAAGATCCCTTAGATAGGATTTAGCAGCTTATAGCTCATATGAATGAAATAGTAAAAGATGTGCCCTCATATGTTTTTGATACCTCTCATACACATTACATAGGAATACAAGTTGAAGATGTGAAGCCTTTGGATTACATACCCTCACAACCTACCCCTGATGTATGTTTCTCAACTAATAATAGTGAAGAAGAAGAAAGTGATAAAGAGAGTGATGGGCAAGCACAACCAATAGAATAAATAAAGGCCCCTATGATTACACACTATGATCCTCCTTAGGAACTTGCAAAATTTGAAACATCAGATGAGTTATATGATGACATTAGGGTCAAGGCTAGTCATGAATTCATTTTTGATAATGATTTTGTTAAAACCCCTGAATTCAAATTATTTGTCTATGAGTACATGGGGAATAAAATAAGATAAAAGGAGTAATACATTACTCTTGAAAAGGAAGTTAATGCCTTAGAAGAATTGAAAAAGTAACTTGATAGGGAAATGCAATCCATCACTCTTGAAAGAGGTAGAAAGAGGTTGGGGTAGTACTTCTACTAGGATGGGACATGAGCTCAACAATTTTGTTCAACCATTTTAGAAAAAGAGGGGATACATCAATGAACTTATCAGAGGAAGCTAGTGATAAGATATATTCAAGGTCTAGATACAATCCATATGAGAATTCCTTGCTTATTTGGTCATTATACTGTTATGAGAAGAGGCTGATAGTGATTGAAAATCCTAATAAAGTATGTGGAAACGTTTTGGTCATAAAAATTGGGGACACTAATCCTTTGGAAACTATAGAGCTGAATATCAATGTCGTAAAATTCACTAGAGCACAGATTGAAAAATTGGTCAAAGTGAATGAAAATTTGAAAAAGAAATTATCACATCAAATGGAGAATTCATCTTCCTCTTCTACTCTAGAATTGTACATTCATTTCTCAAAAAGGATAACAGAGTGTTAGATGCATTAGCTCATGTAGCCTATTGGAAAGATTCCCATTTGAAAGCCCATGAAAAGTATAAAACACTGGAGAAGGAAGAAAAAATCATTAAGTATAATATTGTGTCCATGATAATCAAAGATAGGTTCAATAAGTTGATAAAGCAAGTTGATCATTATTGGGGTGTATTTAACTAAATACAATTAGCACTAAAGGAGAATGTTTAGTTACAAGGAAGAATGATCGATAAAAAGAAGGAACTTTTGGGTAAACAGATCCTCAAAGACCAAACACTACAAAGATATAAAGACTTCATGAGATCCCACAACCAATATCAACAAATATTCGAATAAGACCTTAGTTGTTTTAATTTGGTTCCTACACTCCATGATGATACATGGAATCTTTGAGAAAGGGATGATTGGAAGGTAGAATTTACAAAGTTTCTAACAATTGCATTGTAGGAAATCAACAATAAGGATATGGTCTTCCAAAATACTCATAAAAAAATTGATAAATTTATGCACATGGAGTATGATATGAGGGAGGTAATATCCAATGCTAATACTCATGTAGAACATGGATATATTGATCAACTCTTAGCTTTCAATCTGTTTAGCAATCAACTAGTGGATAATCTGGGTACAATTGAGCAATGGTTAGAATTAGTCAGTGGTAATGATGTGGACCCTATCATATTGTAAAAGATTTGAACAGGTCTTAGATGACCATGAGATTTTACTTGGAGATTAAAAGATTGGTTCACATGTTTATGATTGTGTTAGTTTCTTAAATTAAGTTCAAAATCATGTTGTTATCAAGAGTTGTTTCTTTTGGTATGAATCTTGTTTCCTCTTGTATAAATAAGAGAGACCAAGACCAAAATAAACTTATAAGAGAAGATAGTAGGTGAATAGGAATAGATAGACAACAAAAAACCTCCATAATGTTTCCATTTCAAAAGACTATGTTGTAGATATAATTTTGAGGAAATCAGTGAAAGATCTCCAATTCCGTGGTTTATATTGGTATGAATTGTTTGTTGAAAATATTCAATTATCTAGTTGTCTCCAGTTTAATACTTTCTTATTATTTAAATTGTTATATCAAGTATATATTAAATTTATCAATGCACGTTTTTTGTTCATCTGTTATATGATTAAGCGGTTTCTCCAAAAGAACTAAAATCCTTTTAGTCAATCACAATAATCTGGAAGCATTATTTGGATTAATAAGAAGAACTATATAGTTAGGATTGCCATTTTGTTTCCAATATGGTATTATCTATTATTCCTATATGATTTACTCAAATTGTTCTTTCAAGTAAAGATTAAAATCCTTTTTATAAATCATAAGTAACCTAGTTGTGTCAATTGGATCCATAAGTAGAGTTTTTTAGTCACTTTCCTACAAGTTTATAGAAGTTATAAACAAATATAAGTGTGCCAAATAGTTTGAGTTATTGCCAATACAAGTCATTTGTCCTAAATCTTCATTTGACTCCATTTTCCAAAAAATCTACTGGTCTTATCCATTTCATCATGTCATTTTATCACATTTTTTTTCAAAACATTACATCTATTAACTGAACATATTGAATTTCACTTTGATATTGCTTATACAATTTATACCAAATTAAGATTTGATCTTTCCACTTTCAATTTTCATTGTGGATAGATTGCTTAAGTAAGAAACACATAGTTTAAATCTGCCTCAATTACATAGTTACACCCACCTAGGTCTGGCAAAGCCTGAAGAGAATAAGGTTCATATAAATGATTTGACCTTGTTCATTAGCGTAAAATGTACCAAGAGCTTGGCAACCTCTTGAGGTTTTCCAACTAGCATTTTTTAGAACTAACATATTGGTGACTCTGCTAGGGACTAAGCCAATTGTAAAGCTAAGCCTTCCATTATAGGGTCACTCTAGAGTTAAAAAAATCCACTGGGAACAAAATCAATCATTTTCCTCCTTTAAGAAAGTAGATGGTGACTCTAAAGAAGTTTTATGATAGATAAAGTAATCATAAGGTCAGAAAGAATGGACGACAGACATCAAAGATACACTATATCATCTAATATGAATGAAAGAAGATCCTTACATCAAGATAGTCCCAAGAAGAACAATGTGAGATTTACTAACAAGCATGGATCTCCTCCCACAAAAAACAAGCACAAAAAAGAACAAGTCTAAGGTGACACCCAGCCAAGGAAATGTCATAACTAAAGGAAATTGATCAGAACAAGTCTTTTATGTGTATAATAGCTTTGACTTATTGCATGGGGTGGAAGGCCACAATGATGATCCATGTGGAGAACCCAACAACCCATTTGAAAAAGGAAACAATGATCACCCCATTTATCACTTTGAAATAGACCAAGATAAGATGCATGATTTCTATGCCCAAAAAGATGATGAACAAAGACAGAGGCAAGAGGAGTATGATCATGAAATGGCTCATAAACAAGAAGAATGAAATCAATGTTGGCCCATGGATAAAATAGCTTATGTTGAAGACTTTTAGCACATGATTGATCAAGAATTAGAAATACAAATGCAGTGGCAGGAGCAACTTGAAAGAAGATAGTGGATGATAAAAATAAACATAGAGTTGAGTCAACAACTATATCATATGAATATCAATGCATCAAAACCACCTAAGTATCCCCCCAACATAGAAAGGGTGGTAATATCAATCCAGATGGAGGATCTTAAAACATAAGTGCACCATAGAATGTAAACAAAAGACAACATTATCAACCTAATATTCCATCTAAAAGATCTCAACACCAAAATTCTACCAATGCTCCCCAAAACAATCCACATCTAAGTCAACAATATCTCCCACAATATTAGTAACATGTGCCTCATCAAAACAAATACCCCAATCAACATATCCAATATAGTGCTTACTATCAACCTCAATATTGGTACCAGTATTTCCCTAATCCACCACATTTGAACTTGCCTCCCCAAAATCCTACAAACCCATGTAGACAATTTGACCTAATAGCATATCAATTGTACCCATACCCAAATGATAGGAATTGGAGAAATATGGTTCCAAAGTTCACTAGAAATAATGTGATATCCGTTTGGGGGATATAAAAAAATTTAGTGCCTTTGTTCAAGATATTGGTATGGATTATGAAGATGTGAACATGAGATTATTCATGATGTCCTTGATAGAAGAGGCAAGGGATTGGTTCAATGGCCTACCTGATGGTTCAATTAATTTTATGTTAGAATTCCAAGATTAATTTTTGATGCAATATGGGAATTAGTGTGCACCTAATTTTCCTTTCCATGAATTGATATGTATTTAGAAATATCAAAATGTGTTAGTTTATGACTTCAACTAGAGATTCTCTATCTTGTACAATAAAATACCACCTAGATCCAAATTGACTAACCTTGTAGCATTAACCATTTACCTGAAAGAATTTGATATGAATACAAGGTATGAGCTTAGGAATAGGTGCCCTAGAAATCTAGTTAAAGCACAAAAAATAGCATTGACCATTCAGAACAATAGAAAGGCTACTGGGAGGATTGGTAAGAGAGATAATCTCAGTGTTCCCAAAAATTTAAACAACCCTCAAAACAAACAAGAGAATCCATACAAAAATGAAAGAACGAGGTTGCATGACATGCCATACAACACAAACTAGAAGTATGGAAAGTCCATTAGTGATAGGCCTAAGTATAAGGAGACTCTCAATCCTTTAAAGAATGAGGAGATCATATATGGTTAACAATAATCCTTGGTGTCAAATTTTCCAATTGCCACATTCCCCTGATGATTGTGTTTTAGCTACATCAATACAAGAAGAAGAAATACCAATGGATAATGAAGAAGAGGATCATACAATATATTTAACCTCTCATACCCTCCATCCAATTCAGCAAGGATACTCATCTTCAGAAGAAGTCTACGACTCTGATGTTGATAACCAAAGGTATAATATTCATATGGCAGAGCAACAAGTCTTTTCTAATCATAATGAAGATGATGACAATTCATACCTTGTTGATGCATCACCTCAGTCAAGTAGATATAGAATAAGAAGGCCCACTGAGGAAGAGACCAAAGAATTAAATATTGTTGTTGTGTAACAAGCAAAGAGTAACTATAGGCTTAGAAATAGAATAATAAATGTTGATGGCGGTGCTCCATGAAGGGTGTTTGTGAAAGAAAAAGAAGAAACACAAGAAAAAACAAAAAAGATGGAAAGTAGGGAACTGAATCAAAATGAACAAAAACACACTCCCAAATAATAAAATAAATAGCCACACAAAGAAAAGCAAAAATCTGATGAAAAAAAAAGAGAAAAAGAAGAGAGCAAAGGAGATCCACTAGAACAAAAGAAGATAACCAAGATAGAAAATTCCTTTTTCAACTTCACACAGGCCTTGTCCCAGGTAAAGATGTCTTTACCATTATTAAAAATGATGAAGATAAAAGAGTGTAGGGAGAGTGATATTCAACTAATATCTAATGGATCTAAGAAAATAAAAAACTCTAAGAAAAAAGGGACTACTAAGATCAGTAGTAGCAAGCAAGAGCAAGTAAAAGTTCTTGAGGTTTTTCTTGGTGATGGACTAGTGAATCCTCCACAATTTGATCCATTCTTTACTACACTGCTCATAAATAACAAGTTGGTAAGAAATTGTATGATATATTTAGGAGCTACTATTAACATCATGCTAGTAGGGATCATGAAACAACTTGAAATGTGGGTGGACACTAATGGTGGTAAATGCTATGCCATGGATAGTAGACATATCCCAGTGGTAGGAATTATGAAAGATGTAGAGGTGAAGTTGGTTGCTTATCCACAGGTAGTATACAATATTGACATAGCTGAAATTGACACACCCCCAAATTTTGGAATGCTTTTTGTCAAGGAAATGGACTATGAAAGTTGGAGGAAATGTACAATTTGAATTGTCCTATGCTACAATACTAGTGAATGGTGAAGAGTTTAAACTTTATAGAGAACCAAGGGTGAATCAGATTGTAGATTATGTTGCTCAAAATTAGTTGAATTGATTTTGTGATATAGATTTAGGAAGTTTCTGAATAGAGCCTTCCCAACTTGAATTATTAAATATTGATCCCATTAATAATAATGTTTCCAGGAATGAACATGGTGTATAATGAATGTACTTTGATGGGGCATGCAATAAAGAGGGAAATGGAGTAGGTGTGGTATTCATTTCACCTGAAGGAACTACATTCAAATATTCATTCTTACTAACATTTGAATTTACCAATAACATAATAGAGTATGAAGCCCTGCTAATTGGAATGAATGTGGATCCCAAGCATGAAATCAAATTATTTACAGTCTTTGGAGACTTTGACTTGATCATTTCACAAGTAAGATCAAAATATGCTACAAAAAATAAGAGGCTATAACAATACAGGAATGCTATATGGGATACCATTGAACTATCTGATGCTTTTTCTATTGAATGGTTAGATAGGTCTAAAAACTTGATGGCAAAATTTTTGGCTCATGCAGCTTTAAAAAGAGATGATATCACTTTGGATGGTATTTCACATATTCAATTCAAAACAAGACCAACCATCCCTAGTAACATTTATTGTTGGAAATTTTTCACTGATGATACTGATATGATCAAGTTTATACATTGTATAGATTAGTATGAAGCCCAAGAGATTGATTTTAATGCATTTTTAGAAGAAGGGGATAGACAATGGACTATGTTTGGAAAAGAAGTTGTGCAACTTAAAACCAAAAAAAATCCTAAAGGTCTCATGGCACTAGAAAGGGTGTCTTATGGAAATGGTCATGCTCTTATGAAAAAAAAACCTATAAAAAGAGAAGATGTTGAAGAAATCAACCGAGGGATTGAGTTGATCAAGTTTATACATTGTATAGATCAGTATGAAGCCCAAGAGATTGATTTTAATGCTTTTTTAGATCAAGGGGATACACAATGGACTATGTTTGGAAAAGAAGTTGTGCAATTGAAAACCAAAAAATATCCTAAATTTCTCGTGGCACTAGAAAGGGTATCTTATGGAAATGGTCGTGCTCTTATGAAACAAACACCTATAAAAAGAGAAGATGTTGAAGAAATCAACCCAATGATTGAGTTGGCACCAAGAAGAGTATACATTGGGAAGAAGATAATTCCAACCATTAGAAGAATATTGATTGTATTGTTAAGGAAATACAAGCACATTTTTTTAAGGTCTTATGAGGATCTTAAATCATATAGAGAGGATTTGTTCCAACATGAGATTCCTTTAAAACCAAATGCAAAACCATTTAGGAAAAAACAAAGACCCATCAACACAACTTTTGAGCCAAAAATGCATGAAGAGCTTATGAAGCTTAAGGAAGGGGGTATTATCAAGCCAATTAGATATTCATCTTGGGTATCTAATTTAGTACCAATCAAAAAGAAAAATGGAGATATAAGGCTTTGTGTGGATTTTTGAAACCTCAATGTGTCTTCTCTTAAGGACAATTACCTGCTTCCAAACATAGAGGCTATGCTATAAATTACTATCCATGATGGACAAATTTTTAGGTTATAACTAGGTGAAGGTTAAAGAATCAGAACAATGCAAGACAACCTTCACAACACCATGGGGAACATATGTTTATGTTAGGATGCCACTAAGATTCACAAATACTGGTGCAACATTCCAAAGGGCTATGGATGTTGCTTTTTCTATCCTTATTAATGTGATAATGGTAGTCTACCAAGATGATTTAACTGCATATTCCAAAAAGCTAGTGGATCATGTGGCTCACCTTGAGAAAATATTTTTGAAAGCATTGGAATATGGCATCTCTCTCAATCCCAAAAAGTGTCATTTTGTAGTGACAAAAGGAAAGTTACTTGGGAATATAGTTTCGAAGGAAGGAGTGAGGATTGACCCTGAAAGAGTGGAGGCCATTGATAAGATACCTATCCCCAAGATAGTTAAAACTATTCAATCTTTTATTGGAGAAATCAATTTCATGAGAAGATTCATATCAAATTTTGTTGAGATAGTAAAGTCAATATCAAAGATGTTAAAGAAAGGTGAAAACATTGATTGGACTATTGAGGCTATAGATGTGTTCATATCCATAAAGAGAGAAATCAATGAAGCTCCAGTATTTAAGTCTCCAAATTCTGGCAAACCTTTCCAAATTTTTTTATTCACATCTTATCATACAATTCTTGTAGTGATGCTCTATAAGAATGATGAAGGGTATGAGCAACCAGTCTCCTTTAGAAAATCCCTCTAGAGTGCAAAATTGAAATATGATATTGTGGAGAAACAAGACTATGCATTGGTTAAGAGTTGTCAAGGAATTCAGACCATATCTAGTAGGGGAAAAAGTTATAGCTTATGTGCTTAATGTTGCTGTGAAAGATGTATTTGTACAAAGTGAAACTACAGGGCATAGGTGTCAGTGGATATATAGAATTCAAGAGTTTCATATTGAGTTTTAGATCACCAAGCTTGTAGGGGGTCAAGGATTAGCCAAATTGATGGCTGAAACAAATTTGGAAACTACCCAAGTATGTAATGTTAACAATGAAGAAGATATGGTCACTAGTATTGAAAACACTTCATGATACACTAATATTGTGTACTATCTCAAAATTTGAAATTTCTAGAAGGGCTTGATGACAACAGAAAAAGGACACTCAAGTTGTAGGCCTCAAAATATGTATTCATGAAGGGAGACCTTTATTTGAAGAATAGGGATGTTGTTCTATTATTGTGCTTAGATGAACACCAGGGAAGACATGTCCTAAAGGAAATTCATGAGGGAGTATGTGGAGTGAATTTCTCAAGAAAACCCACTACTCATAAGATACTAAGGGTAGGGTACTATTGGACCAAGGATTTTAATGATGCACATGAATATACTGAAAAATGTGAAGCATGTGAAAGGTTTTCTTGGAAACTAAAATGTAAGGGATCATTACCTTTGAGAACCATGTAGATAGAAGCTCCATTTCACCAATGGGGAATTGATTTCATAGGGGAAATTATAGAAAAATCTAGTGGAGGACACAAGTGGATATTGGTAGCTAGAGATTACTTCACATATGGGTGGAAGCCATACCCACCAAGCAGGCAACTAGTAAGGTTGTGACCAATTTCTTGGTGGAAAACATCATCACAAGATTCAAGGTCCTAGCTAGGGTTGTAATTGATAATGGAATGTGTTTTAGATCTGATGAGTTCAAGAAGTTTTTCCAATCTTATGAAATTAATATATCATATTCTTCACCTTATCACCCACAGGAAAATGGGTAGGAAGAATCCAACAATAAGAGTATTTTGAAGATCATAAGAAGAATGTTGGATAACAATATAAAAGATTGGGATTCAAAGTTAAGGCTTGCTTTATGGGTAGATAGGATTATTGTGGAAAAGGCTATTGATAAATCACCTATTGAGCTTGTGTATGGGACTCAGGCTAGAATCCCTTTGCATAATTTGATACTAGTATGCAAGTTCATCTTGGAAGAAGATTTAGACATTCTTCATTTGATGGAGGAGAGGATGGAATAATTAATGGAGCTCAATGAAATTAGAAATCAAACTTAGTAATATAATAGAAAGAAACAATTACAAATGCAATGCTTGTATGATAGGAAGGCTAAAAATATGAAGTTTGAAGTGGATGACATAGTTCTCATGTGAAATGCCACGAGCCAGGATAAATGAAAGCATGGGAAATTTGAGGTTGTATGGTTAGGGCCCTTTGTTAGTGTTGGAAAGGTTGGTGAGGATTCATATTATCTCCAAAACATGTCAGGAGAAGAACAATAATTTCCAATACATGGGAAGTTCCTAAAAAAATTCTTTTCTTGAAGAACATAAAGGATTAGGGATTGCAAGTGCATGGATGATTCTTTAAAAACCTCTTAAAATAAATAATTTCCATACACAATAGTCTAGGTCAAGGTCAAGAATTTCCAGTGCATGGACAACCCCTGAGAGACCTTATGAAATTTGCAAACTTCCATGCACAGTAGTGTTAGGTTCTCATCATATTCCATCTTCATCCATGGTCTACTCTCCAAATATTTTTTGGATCCTTGTAATGATTTCACAATCATTCATCCCCAGATGGAGCCACTATTAGCACTAAAAAAATCCCACATATTTGCACAAACACCTATTCATTTATCCCCTAGTCCTTAAAAACTTTCTAAAGTTTGTGTAAAAAATCCATTTTCGTAACCAACATACCCAAATAATCACATTCATGTAATCCATTGAAGTCCTTTGATATGATTGGGCTAACAATACTCTATTGGTGGAACTCCCATCACCATCGCATTGATAGACAAATAAGGGAAATTCATATCCTTACATCGGTGTAACATCCATCCATCAGGCTAGCTTCCAAGGTGCTCTCCCCAATGGGCCGATGGAAAAAAAAATATTATCACATTTCCACAGCTTTGATACATTGACAGAATAAATGATGAAGCTTCCTTGATATCCCAATATAATCATGGGGTATCAAATTTTAACACTTATTAGTGAAGTTGGGATGCATCAGGGTAACATTGTTTGATATCTTACCAATAGACCAAAAGAAAAGCACTTATCAGTGGAGAAGGTGGCCATCGGTGGAAAACAAACCAAGTTTCTTGCTATATAGCAATGAATGATTACTACTAGCTAATGTGACATCAAAAGCATCATTGGGATAGGGATATTTAGTATAGTTGCTCTCCTCGATGAAAAGACTGAAGCAAGTAGTATATTAATGATCCAGGACATAGTTGAATTGCACCATGAATTAATCATACAATTTGCAGTGACCAAAAAGGCTATACTAAAGGTAGGATTAGAGAGGAAAAAACTTTGAGCTCTCATGCAGTGAAGCTAGGAGAAGTAGAAATTCATGTAAGTACTCCACTCTTAGCTAGAAAGTTGCATTTTTCTAGAGTTTGCAATCGAAGAAAATATGGAAAAACCTAATTCAAAGAAACAAAAAACTAGAAAGAGGATCTAAATCAAGACTTGATAGATTAATGTCTTGTGTTAGTGCTAAGACCCAAAAGAAGTGCTCAAGCAAGTAAATTTTTAGATGGACATATGGGTCTAGGGCATGTTTGAACACCACACCGGGGTTATGAGATTTTTATGTATCATTATAAAAATCAATTTATATTTCAACCAATCTATAACCCATGGAGACTAAACTTAGGAATACTTGTGGTGCCAAATGTGTTCATTAATGTAGAATTGGTGAAAGCTTTAGCTAGTCAGTATAATGCCAAGAAAAGAACTATCCAATCACCAAATGGGGCCAATATGGTTGTCATCTCCCAAGACCTGATGTCTAATGTATTTAAGTTAGGTCCCATGAACTTTCCATTCACCATTAGAGAATTTTTGATAGAATACCATTGCATGGATACTAGTTACAAGAGATGGAAGCTACCTTTGCATAGACTTAAGAATGAGCAAGCCTAACGCAAAAAAAAATTGAGCAATGAAAACCCTATGTTTCATATAGATTTGTTTGAGGAATAATTCCAATATACCTACTACTCAGTTGGTCAAGTCTTGGGAATTGAGGTTCCACCACTTATGTCTATTGTGCCGATGGTTGTAGTAGTTCATATACAAAGCAAGGATGCTAGGTCATTTGACTATGCAAACTATTTGGTGAATTCCCTGAATCAAGGTCTTGAGAGAATTAGAAAAAAAAGTGATTACATAGATTTTAAATACTATTCCTTGTTAATGCATTTACTTTTATATGAGGGACATGATAGAAATATGTGGGGTAAAGAATTAAGGATCAAGGACATAGATGAATAGGGAAATTTTAAACCATTACAGATGTGGACTACACTATGGTATAGTTTGTGTGAAAGGTCTCACTATTTATATTTTGAAGAGTATTTTGTTAAACCACTAATGAAGTTGCTAGGATATTCGTATGATCACAATTTATCCCTTGATGTGTAGAGATTTTTGAGACCAAAGTAAAATAACCCAAAAGGAAAGGTGAACCATAATTGGGGAGACAGGTATGCCTTCTCCTATTGCATAGTAATAAGGGTTTATGTATTTGAAGGGGTTCCACATTTGCTTCCTTGAGTGGTTCTTAACAGAGTTTCTTTTTTGGAAATAGTACAAAAATTAGAAAGGTTTGATACTAATCATCTCTAGACTCATCATAAGCAATCACTCATTCCCAACACTCTTTATTTTGGAGATTTCACAATATGTGGCATTGAAGGATATGAAGAAATTGGTGCTAAATTAGTTCACTAAAACCTTCCTTTTGGGTATGAAAGAGAAAAATTTGATGCAGAGGGATTTATTCATCAAGCAAGATTAACTCAAAATTTGTCAGGGTATGAGCATTGGTTTGCATTGGATGGTGTGATTAGGAACTTAGATGAAGCTTCCACTTGTGAAAGAATGGCTTCATATAATAGAGTTGCACTTATAGAGGAATGTGTTAGGTCTCAAAAACACTGGTTAAAAACCACAAGAGGTTGCCAAGATCTTGATACATTTTAGGCTAATGAGCAAGCCAAATCGTATATTTGAACATTCTTCACTTCAAGCTCTACCAGACCTAGGTGGGTATACCTATATAAATGAGGCAGACTTAAACTGTGTGTTGCTGACTTGAGCAATCTATCCACAATGGAAATTGAGAGTGAAGAGATGCAAACTTACTAACTACTCCAACTGAAATTTGAGATGTGAATTTTTTGAATAATATTTTATGAAATTCTAAAATGAAATTGGTATGACCAATGCCTACTTCTATTGGGCTAATGGAGTCAATAGGTAAATGATATGTGTGTCCTATTTTTGGATAAAATTCAAATTGTTTTGCACTTTTATGAGTTTATTCCTAGCATAAACATGGAAGGATGCAATTTTCAAGCTCTTCTTATTGATCCAAATGAGCTTTTCTAGATTACTGTGATTAATTAAAATAATTTAATCCTTCCTTGAAGGAGCTAGTTAATTGAACCACACAAGAGCAGAAAATGTGCTTTGATAAATTTAAAATATCCTTGATACATCAACTTAGATAATAAGGAAATGTCAACCTTGGAGACAACCAGATAATATTTTCAATTATTTCAACAAACAACTAACACCATAATTGGATCACCAAACTTATGCATTCTTCTCCATTATATAATTTTAAAATATTTTACAATATACAACATAATGTTTTGTTGAGGTGACTGACCAACCTATCCAACTACCTAACCTCCTAAATATAATAATGATCCATTAGATTTCATCTGGAATATATCCATTGTTTTAGGGTTACAATTCTTCACAACATCCCTCTAGTGCAACTCATATTTTTGGTGCAACTCTCCATTAATTATTCTCAACAAAATATTTAATTAGTTGTCTTTGTAAAATTAAATATTTTCATCTTCATTATTGTATCTTCGTGAAAAATAATAATTATCCTCTTTCCTTTTTTCATAAATCTTCACTCTTCACCAAATAAATAATCACCCATTTTATAACTCCTTTTGGTGAAAATTAAGTTTGTTTATTTCTCTTGCTTGCAATTTTCACTCTATTGAGAAAATATTCTTTAGATAAAATAATTACCCATTTTACCATTTGTCTCATCTTTTAACTTCTTAGTGAAAATGTTTTATTTCCAATTGTACACTCTTTCACATAATTAAAATATTCCTCAATTAAAATAATCATTGTTCCATTGGTAAAAAATATTTCACATTCTAGATAGCTTTATGTTTTCACTGCATCATCATTTTATTTTTCACTGCACTACTGCAAACACTTCATTTCACTGCATACCCACAAACGCTTCATTTCGCCGCATACCCATGCACTCTTTAAGTTATGCCCACAATGATGTAGGAAATGTAGACACCGAATTTGGTTTAGGCCTACGACTTCCATATTCTTCATAATTCTTATTCTTCATTGTCATGATTAAATAATCTTAATTATTTAATTAATTCTTCTATTAATTAAATAATCTTAATTATTTAATTAATTCACACTTTTCTTTATTCCATCTGAGTAATTAAATAAACGTTTTTTATTTAATTATGTTACTAATTAACCTTATCCTTCTTGTTAAATTAAATAAATTCTTATTTAATTTATTCTTTATCATATTTCAACTATAATTAAATAAATTCATTATTTATTTAATTATTCATTTAAAATCCCTTCATCATTTAATTAAATAAATATTATTTATTTAATTATTCTTCAAATATCGAGTCTTGAATTAAATGAATTATTTAATTCATTAATTCTATTTTAATGCATTCCTCTATATTTTAGATAATTATGTGAGTTATCTAAGTATTCACTTTTACTCGACTCAACATCTATTTTAATCATTCAGTTAACTATTGATTTAATGTCTAAGTGGCGTCTTCGAGTAATCTCTTCATCAAATCATTCAATCGTCCAGTTCTAACTCATTAGCATGTACATGCATATTAATTAAATATTCCTATTTAATTAATTAAATGTTGTGCGTGCATTCAAACAAGAGTTGATTTAATCAATCTTCATCTTTGTCATGCAAAGATATTTCTTATGTTTTCGAATACCGAACTGAAGATTAAATCATTTATTTAATCTTTAATTCTATTTCTAATTTGTATCACTCATGTCACTACTCACAGTTATCAGAATGCATGTCCAATCAGTCAATCTCAACCGTCTGTTGATCCTTCAATCTTGACCTGTCATTCAAATAATCAATTTTCTATAAATTGATTTGTCATTCTTCATTCCGGTCTCTCTCGCAAAATCTTATGACTTTTGAGAGCACTCAATCTTGAATCTTTGATATTTTTCTAATCACTATCTTAGGCTATAGTTGCATGAATTTACTAAAAATCTGAGGGAAATTATACTACACAAGTGAAATGGAGAAGGGAAATCGAGATGCATCATGGAAATGTGTTCGAAATTAGTTAGATTTTTCTAGTTTTGTTTACGTTTCTGACTTTCCTATGTTCTTTATTGCTTAACATTTAGATTTTTATTCTAGATTTAGTATTGCATGCATGTTTGCTTCTAATCTTCCCTTGTTGTCTATAGTGCACTTTTCTATGGCATTACATTTGGTGAACCCGATGTGAAGACACCATCTTCATAGATCTATAGATCTTTTATTTTTGGTTTTTGTAGGTTTTTCATATGGAACGACGCATTTGAAGTTTTCTGAACCACAATTGACTTCCTGAACCACATCTAACAGAGGAAATGATGCATTTGAATTTTTTGGAACTGCAATTGATTTCTCAAGCCACAATTGACTTTCTGAGCCACAACTGACAAAGAAATGATGCATCTGACTAGTAACGAAATGACATAATTGACTGGTAAAATTTTATTTCTGTTTCCCAGAAATCTAAAATTTTCAATTGATTTCTGTGTTACTGATATTTGATTTTCAGCGTGTGGCCATTTGCAGTTAACAACCTTTTGTAGGATGATTGATGAAGAAAATATTGAAAATTACTAACAAGTTTTTCTACAGGACATTTGTCAAAGACCCTAGTTAAATTTGAAACAGATTGTTTGGTAGCATAGAAAATATTTCATCTGGATTAAAATTAACAAGTTTCTATTGCGTTTGGTGCAAAAGCACAAGTTTGGTCACCCTTACGACTTGGTACATCGAAGTATCCTCTCCCCTTGCACATCCGTGTGATCCTAGGTGTAATAGAAATGGTTACCAACTCTAGAACTTGGGCCTGTTCTGGTGGGAAAAAGTACTCACCCCAAGATGACTCAGACCGGTAGCACCCTGAACCTGAGGTTCTTCCAATTGGTATATAAAATTGGGTTCTTTGGGAAACCCCAAGAATCACGAGTGTGGTTCCAACAAGATGGATCTGAAAGGGGACTCGTGCCATATGGATCACAGCCCACGAATGGAATGCCCGAATTAAATACCTTTTGTTTTAGAGACCAACCTATTTGTGGTCGTTGCTTGGTATAATGCAGGGTACAGTATCATGCCCGAAGATACTCACTACTGATCCCCTTGAGTAGAGATAATAGTTCTTGGGAGGTCATTGCCCAAAGAATTTAGAATTGGTGTGCTTGAAAGACGTTAATGATCCATGGAGGGGAGCCAATGCCACCAAATTCCTAAGCTATCTGCTCTCGAGAAGGAAAGGTGTTCATCACCAATCCAGGGTATTTAGGTGGGCTATACCAAGTACACAAACCCTAGGCCTTTGGCCTATTAGGATGTGCTTGTCTGTTATCACTTTAAACATTCTTTGAGTCCAAAATCAAAACTGAAAACACTTTGTCTTATGATTGTATTTGATTTTCAGAATTTGATTACGAAAAATGAAGTCAGTTTAAATTTCATGTCACTGAAAATTCATAGAGAGTCGCAACTATTCACCAGAAACTCGCATCTAATTTTTAGAGTCGTATCTGTTAAATTTTGAGTCGTAACTATAATTTCGAGTCGCATCTGTTAATTTCTAAGTTGCATCTGTCAGTTTAGCTCGCAATTGCTTTGGAAAAACCACATGCATTATATTCTGAGTTGCATCTATTAGTTAGAGTCACATCTAGTAAATTTTGAGTCACATCTGTTAGTTAGACTTAATTTTGGACTGCATCTATTAAATTCTGAGATGCATCTATCTAATTATCAGAAAACTAGAGTTCACAGTCACTATCCAGTCAACATGTCTGCACCAGTTTCAGTTGTCTTCACACAAATAGCCTTTGAAACAGAAACCTGAAATGATTTGCTCAATTTTTCATCCTTTAGGTTCATTTAGTTATTGCCATAGTTTTCTTCAGTTAGAGTTTAGCTTCATCTTAGGGTACATATTACCTTGCATTAGACTTCTAGAAAGGTCATTTTTACAAACTTTAGGAGTAGTCCACCATCTATACTATAGAAAAGTCATAATGTCAACAAAATTTGTCATTGAACCTAGTCTTATCATCTTATAATTTGTCCTACAGAGAGTCCTCCTAGCTCATTAGTCTAGTTAGGAAACTCAACTTGTCTTTGATCCTAGTCCTACATTGGTTCCTTGACTTAACTAAATTGACACCTTGATTAGACTTTAGGTAGTTGGTCCCTTCATCTTGGGTTTATAGAATTGATCACTTTAGGGTCTTGCTTAGAATTTTGCATCTTTAGAGTCTAGACTAGTGTCATCCTAGGACATCCCTTATTTTGCATAAGAAAATCCCAAAAGCATAGACTAGAGTCATACTGTTCGTAGATATAGTCTTGCATTTCCTACATATTGAGCTTGTCTTACATGGTTGAAACTAGGTCTAAGAGAAGAGAGAGAGAGAAAACATGTCAAACCCAAACAAGTTCATCAATCCATTTTCTTCAAGACCTCATAAGACTCTATTAGACAAATTCACCACTAGTAACACTCAAGGACAAATTGCAGTAGAGGACATAGAGGCTGCCACATAGGACCCTGAGTTTGCCTCTTTTGTAGATGAATACCTAGCAAATGATCGACAATGATATTTAGCCAAATTGCTAGCCGAAGGCGCTACCTTACCTCCAAGATTTGACATTAGCACCTTACAAACTCAACCTACACAAGGGACAAACACAACAACTGCTAGTACCACTATACCTCAGATAAGCACAACTATGCCATCTAGCACATCTACATAGAGTACGACAGTCCATAAATCTCCATTTGGTATGTCTAGCATGACATCTAGATTTAATTTCGATATAGGGGCATCATCATCTTCCAGACTAGCAGTCAGAATCCACTTACATCTATTCTGAATCAGAACCCTTTTGCACAGATTGGTAGTTAGAATCTGTCCACACAGATTCCAAGTCAAAACCAATTTATGCCGATTCCAAATCAGAACCCTTTTGCACAGATTGGTAGTCAGAATCCATCCACACAAATTCCAAGTCAAAACCAATTCACACCGATTCTGAATCATAATCCTTTTTCATAGAGTGGTACTCAGAATCCATTTACACAGAACCCAGGTCAACATTAATTTATGCAGATACCAGACTAGAACACATTTACCAACATTCTGAATCCAAATCCACCTCAGATGCCAATGTTCAATCGAATCCCATCATGAGACTTTGGATTTTAGAACACATACACAGATCTGCATAATCCTCCTAGCACATCTTTGGCCCAAGTTGACGTCCTATAAACACAAATTCATGCATTACAAACACAAATGGCTAACATGTCAGTCTCAACTAAGAAATCATTTTCAACAAAAGATATATTCCCATTCCCCTTTGATAGATCATTGTACATGACACCTTTCCCTCACGGATATGTCATATCGAATCTTCCTAAGTACAATGGAAAATGAAATCCAGTAGAACATATCAAGGAATTTTCTACCATATGCATAGATGTCACTTATGAACCTAAGTGTCTTATGAGACTATTTCCAAGAAGTCTTGTAGAAATTGCACTAGAATGGTTTTCGGGTCTAGATTCTGGTATTAGATCTTGGGGTGAACTAGTTGAGAAATTTGTGGAGCAATTCTCCTTCAACATTGACCATGAGATAAATATAGCAACCTTGTGCCACACAACATAAGATGAAGGGGAAACATTCATTGCTTTCTTCCAGAGATGGAGAACTATTGCTAGTAGGTGTCCTGTTGAAATGCCCAAAAAGCAAAAGGTTACAATGTTTCAGGAAAACCTTCATCCAAAACTCAGGAGTAACTTAAGGGTACATTGTTGCATATCTTTTTCAGAACTAATGGAAAAAGGGGTGATAATAGAGAAGGATCTCATTGAAAAGGGTGAACTCAAGATGACAACATCAAATCGAAACCCGATCGTACAAAACACCCCCACCAATAGAAACAGATTTTGGTCTCACAACAAAAATGTCACAAATGATGGGGTGGTTGATGCTAAAACACTACAACTAGGACCCCTCCTCACATTACAAGGACCTCATACTTTTGAAAACATGCTTAATGCTATCAATCAACCTCCCAACATGGTCCAAAACACTCAATGTCCACCGCAAAGGAGATTTTAGAAACGGGAGTTCACTCCCTTAGGGGAACCCATTAAGTCGGTGTTCAAACAACTGTTACAACATAACCTCATACAGCTGCAAGAACCAAGACAATACGATCCAGGACAGTTTAAACCAACTTGGTGGGATGAAAATTCCTTTTGTGATTATCATAGGACTAAGGGACATAACCTACAAAACTGTCGACAACTGAAGAATATCATACAGGATCTCGTTGAAAGGAGAATTATTGAAGTTAGTGGACAAAAACAAAAGACATCGAATATTGATCATCAAGTCTTTTTAGACCCACTACATGACCATGGGAAAGGAACTGTCCCCAGTTCAAGTACTAAGACCAATATGTCAGCCAACTATGCGAGTATTGAACATAATTATGATAGTGGCAAAATCATTCATTGCCTTCGCGTGCTAATCAAAACATCAATACCATCACTATTAATGCTAATCCTGAGTGTGCAGTCGATACTCATCATACTAAGTTCACTATCCAGGGCCCTCCATCACACCAAACACCACAACCTTCCAAGTTACAATATAACCTTCTTGACCAGTTGGGGAAGACCCCAACCCAAATTTCAATCTTGGAATTGTTGTGTATTTCCCCTGAGCATCTATCCATCCTCGATAAGGATTTATAGAACACCATGGTCCCTAATGACCTTGATTTCAATCGTTTCCAAGAAATGGTGGGCTACTTGACCAATAATCACCATTCCACATTTTCTAAACAAGACTATGCAACAGAAAAGACAAACCACAATGACCCTTTACATCTAGAAGTCCTTGTTGACGACACCAAAGTTAGACGAGTTTTGGTAGACGGAGGAGCAGGGTTAAATCTATGCACTTTAAAACTAATTAAGGCATTTGGTATTTCAGAAGCATGTGTAGATATGACCAAGAGTATTGTCATTAAAGCTTATGATGATGAGGAACGAAAATCAAAGGGGGTGGTAACACTTCCTATCAGAATTGGTCCTGCGGTAATGGAGACAAAGTTCCAGGTCTTGGATCTCACCCTCCCTTATAACCTTCTTCTAGGTAGACCATGGATTCATGCCATGAAGGCGGTCCCTTCCACGTATCATCAGTGTCTTAAATTCCCTTACAATGGCACTGAAACAACTATAGATGGTGATCCCGACCCTTTCTAGTATTGCACCAATCTAAAGGAGATCCCTCAACGCCAAGTGCCAGTAAACCATGAAGCCTCATCGTCCAATCCATCTTCTTATGTTGATCCATCCACACTCACTCGAACATCTATTTCACCCCCACTTCCTACCACTCCTAGGGTCGAGATCCAAGACAAGGATTGTGGAGAGTATTACATGAAGACTTCTTATTGTGTTAGTCATTTGGTTCCTCCTAAGTCATCTGGTTTACCTACAACAGGTAGGGTACAATTTATGATCAATATACATGTTCCCCCCACAACAACTTTCACTAAATGGGGTGAATTAAGCAAAGAGGTTGTAGATGTAGAAGATGTCACTTCCTGGCTATATAAGGAAGATAATCAAGAACCCCTTTTACTTGCTCATATTCCTACAAGTCTATATGGAAAGGGTTTCAAAATCATGTAAAGCAAAGGATATGATGGACAAAGTGGTTTAGGCTTAAACCAAGATGGCAAAATTGAACCAATATTTGTTTCTCAGTGGCCAAAAGGAGTAGGGCTAGGGTTTCAACCAATTCAGATTGGCGTTCCTAGTAGTCCATTACCCTTACTTGAGGAATTACATGCTTCAAAAGATATTAAGACATCTCATGAACCAGTAGACCAATATCATTATGACTCCCCTAATTCTAACGATTATGAGTGGGATTCCTTATCCTCTACTTCTTCCATGGACCTTGACAAATTATTTGGAGAACTTGACTTAATGTTAAGTTCCTCACCAAATCCTTTAAATTCTCATCCACCAAATAAAATGACAAAAGAGGAATGGTTTAAACACTACTATTGGGAATCACTTGATCCTACCTCTTGGAAACTTGAGCCACCTATTTCTGATAGTCAAACCCTGGCGTTAGGCCCACCTATTCACCCACCTAGACCCAAACCTAAGAGCAAAGAGGACCTGGTACAAGATTTTTGTAACCACATGAATAATTCAATCTTTGCCTTGACCCCATTAGACTTTGATAACTCTGATGATGACATGCCCTTAGTCTACCCCCAGCTTATTGATTGGGATCAACAAGACACACCCGTCTTAGACACTTTTGAGAATGACGAAGCAATTGCTAAGTTCCTGGGATTACGAGAAGGCATACCTAATGGGGATCATAAAGCTAGTTTTACCATTGACTTGGACAACAAAGCATATTTTGGGGAATCCGTTCAACCCTCCAGTTGCAAAAATGAGAAAAAGAATAAACAAGATAAAAAGGAAGAGTCTCTAGGTGAAAACCGAAAGGCACCTTTAGACAATGAAAAAGTAAAGAGAAAGGACGCATCCAAAGGTGAAAACCTCTCTGAGGCACCTAAGGATGGAGGTTTGAACATTCTCCCTGTTGCATAAGAAAAGTCACCCATGCTCGTTGAAGAATCCGTAGAGGTCAACATAGGCACAAAGGAGAATCCTCAACTGGTTTATTTGGTAGCGTCATTGACAATAGAAGAGAAATTAGAGTTCCATGACTTCTTTGAACACAAACAGATAAATTTTTCTTGGTCATATGTGGACATGCCAGGGTTGGACCCTGAACTTGTTCTACATCACTTGCCTTTACAACTAGGTGCTAAACCAGTAAAACAGAAGTTGAGAAAAATGCATCCACAAATTGCTTTATTAGTCAAGGCATAACTCAAGAAACTATTAGATGTTGGTTTTATAAGATCAATTGACTATGCCGATTAGATCTCCAACCTTGTACCAGTCACTAAACCAACTGGGGGCATCCGCATCTACATTGATTTTAGAGATATCAACAAAGCTTGTCCTAAGGATGACTTCCCTCTACCTAACATAGACATGATAGTTGACATGACAGCAAGATATGAGATGTTGTCCCTTATGGATGAATTTTCGGGATATAACCAGATCAGAATTGCTACTAAAGACCAACCTAAGACAGCTTTCACTTGTCCTTGGGGAACGTATTGCTGGAATGTTATGCCCTTCAGACTCAAGAATGCAGGAGCAACCTATCAGTGTGCCATGACTACTATCTTTCATGATCTAGTACATACTTGTATGGAGGATTATGTCGATGACCTTATTGTCAAATCCAAGACAAGGGCAGAGCATTTACAGGTTTTAGACAAGATATTTCAGAGGCTCGAAATGTATAAAGTGAGACTCAATCCAAAGAAATGTGTGTTTGGAGTCAAGTCAGGAAAACTATTAGGTTATATCATTTCTAGATGAGGTATTGAAGTGGATCCAGCTAAGGTAAAAACAATCATGGACATGCCTCCACCCATTAATCTTAGTCAACTAAGGACACTACAAGGAAGGTTGCAATCTATCAGAAGATTTATAGTGTAGCTAGCAGATAAGACACATCCTTTTCAACATCTACTTAAGAAAGGAGTACCCTTTGCATGGACAACTAGGTGTGAAGAGGCTTTTCAACTATTTAAAGAATATTTGCTCACACCACTTGTCTTAATGCCACCTATTGAAGGACAAAAATTGATTCTTTATATTACAACAACCCATTCATCACTCGAAGCATTGCTTGCACAAAATGATAATGAAGGTCATGAAAGGGCAGTCTATTATATCAGCCAAACTTTGGTTGGTTATGAGCTCAACTATAGTAACATTGAATGTTCCTATATTGCAGTAGTATTTGCTACCCAAAAACTAAGGCACTACATGTTAAACCATCAAACAATGTTGATTGCTAAAATAGACCCTCTGAAATATCTTCTCAACAAGGTAGCATAAATGGGGCAATTGGCCAAATGGGTTATGATACTTAGTGAGTATGATATCCAGTATGTAGAAAGAAAAGTTGTTAAAGGACAGGTCATTGCTAATCAGTTAGCTGACGCACCCATACAGGCAGATCACCCATTAGTTGCAGACTTTCTTGATGAGTTCATATTCACATTGGACACAAACATAACATGGAAAATGTACTTTGATGGCTCACATACAAATCATGGTTCAGGGGCTGGGATATTGTTTATCACCATAGGGGGATTCCATCCCTAAGTCATTCAGGATTGCATTTCCATGCACTAACAACATGGAAGAGTATGAAGCTCTAGTGATAGGGTTACGCATGGCGGTCAAGTGGAAAATTAAGCTTCTACAGGTATATGGCGATTCCCAACTAGTAATCAGACAGGTAAATGATGATTATGAGACTAAGGATGAGAAGCTTGTTCCATACAAGTGCATGGCTGATAGCTTTAAAGAGTACTTTGACAAAGTCGAATTTCATCAAATACCTCATGTTTTAAATAAGGCAGCAAATGCTATGGCTACGATTGCATCACTTCTTGACATTCCTAACAACGTGCCTAAGTTTGAGTTCTTGGTCGAACAACTTTTGGTCCTAGCCTACGATATCCCAGATTCTGAAATGGTGTTTGATATTGTTGGTCTCGATTCCCCATGGTACAAAGAAATCTATGATTACCTTCATGCCGAATTCATACCCATTGGCCTATCAAATAACCAACATAGGACATTCCTCCACAAGTCAGCCGAATACACCATCATCGGAGACACCCTATATAGACATGCCTTAGATAATACCCTACTGAGATGTCTTGATTCTACCGAAGCACAAGCAACCTTGGGTGGGGTGCATGAGGGTATATGCGGTTCCCTTTCTAGCAGTCCTACCTTAGCCAAAAAGATTATGAGACTAGGGTATTACTGGCCTACTATGGAAAAAGACTCATATGTATTTGTAATGAAATGCCGCCAATGTCAATTTCATGGAGATTTGATACATGCCCCAGCACAGGAGCTCCATCCTATCACGTCACCATGGCCCTTTTCTCAATGGGGACTCGACCTCATAGGTAAAATCCACCCCACATCATCTAATGGGCACAAGCTCATTATCACTACCATAGAGTACTTTACGAAGTGGATTGAAGCCATTCCTATGACATACATTACCAGCACACAAATTTCTAGAATTATCCTGAACTATATCATCTGTCAGTATGGTGTCCCTCAGTCCATTATCATGAATAATGTCCACCCATTTAAGAACCAAGAATTTCATCATCTATGTGATGAATTTCATATCCAACATCATTTTTCCACTCCATACTACCCACAAGGTAATGGCCAAGTAGAGGCATCTAACAAGAACATCATTAGAATCCTCAAGAATACTGTCAATGATGCTGGTTGTGACTATCATTTACAGCTCAACCCTACCTTATGGGCTTATCGCACAAGTATCAGTACTCCCACTGGTGCTACCCCATATTCACTTGTGTTTGGGTCGAAAGCCATTTTTCCTATTGAGGTTGAGATTCCTTCCCTAAGGGTATCCCTGAAAGGCCACATTGATGATGAAGAGTACCAAGTGTCAAGACTTCATGAGCTAGAATTCCTAGATGAGTGAAGACAGAAGGCACTAGACCATCTCCAAGCATATCAGAATCACCTTCTTCGTAGCTAAAATAGGAAGGTATTGAATAGAAACTTTGACATTGGTGACCTAGTTTTAATGGAGAACCCAAAGAATCAAGCAGAAAGAGAAAAACCAAGAAAGTTTGAACCTAACTAGTTAGGACCTTATGTTGTTACAGAAGCTTTTAGATTAGGAGCATACCAACTCTCTACTCCTGAAGGTGAACCATTGTCCTCACCAGTCAATAGTATGCATCTGAAGAAGTTCTACGCATAGCTTCTGGGAGTCTTTGTCTTAATTAGCAACAAAATACAAAAAAATCAAAAAATTGCCAAAAAAAAATTGTTATCAAGGTGAAAACCTAGCAAACAGGCATCTTGGTAGCACCAAAAAAATTAGATAATATAGAAAATAGCAAAGATAAATCATTCGTCCAATGGTGAAAACCACTTCGGTGGCACTTTGGATAGGTACCATGGTGAAAACCTGGCAAACAGGCGCCATGTGTACTCAACTTTGCTCCTTTGTCTACTATTATTCTAACCTACCTTTTGCATAGTCCCTATCATTGTAGATAGTCCACTACCCTTGTACATAGTCCCTATCATTGTATATATCCCTTATCCCTGTACATACTCCACTTCCCTCTACATAGTCTACTACCCTGTACATAGTCCATATCCCTGTACATTCTACCTATCCCTATACATATCCTTTATCTTTCATATCCATCGCTTGTATATACCATTCGTAATAAGTGGTAGTCTTTCCCATAACTTGGAACAATTGACATCGATTGCATTTCATATCGCTTGAGGAGATGCAACTAGCCATCAAAACACACCTAAAGAATTGTTTTCAAAGTGATTCAATCTTCCATCTTTTCTCTATCTTCAAACTTAAGGTTTGCATTAATTTTTCATGTCATTTACATCTATTTGATATGTTGTAGGGTTTCTAGGGTTGAAGTCTTGCATCATCTAAATCACATTTTCACATCTTATTCTAGCACAATAGAATAGGGTTTTGACATACTTTAGATTTTCCTAATCTTTAACACATTTGAGGCTAGGGTTTTATGCAGATTTTTATCCATTCAAGGTTTGATTACCCAACTAGGGGTTTGAACAAGGAAAACCCCCCATTACACAAGTTTTAAGCTATTTTGTAAGAATTTTCTCAGATCCTAATTTGGGTTTCTATGAAAAAGTGTTGTACAGGTGACAAGGTGCAAAACAAATATCTGAATTTGGAGAAAATTAAAAGTGGACTAATCCACTGTGGATGGTGAATGAGTCCCTCATGAGATGACTTTTAGAGTTAGATGCAGATCCTGATACCCAGTGAATAGAAACTAGTTATTGGGTAGATAACCCTATCCTAGGACTAATTCGCCCAAGGTGGTGAATGAGTCCTAGTCAAGGGTATGTGCAGGATCATGGTGCACCAAAAAGTGGCAATATTTGTAGGGTATGTGGCTAACGACTTTTTTTTCACCCAAAATTAATGAAACGAAAAGGGTTTTTAGAGGAGATTCTCAGCTTTCCAAAAATATAAATTATGATTTAATATGAATTTAATAAATAATTATTATTCATTTTCTATTAGAATTATGACTAAACTCCTAATCGATAGGCTGATTGAAAAACATATATAACTTTCAAACGGTATCATATTTTATGAATCCAAAACACGTGTCACATTCTATGCTTCACATACTATAGGATTAAAAAAATAAAAATTAAATTTCATGAAGTTTTGACCAAGTTAAGGTGGTCAGACAGACGAATTTTTATATTTTCTAAGAGTTGTAATAAAAAATTCATAATTAATTATTTACTTGGAAAAAAATTACAAAAAAATATGCATCACATCCGGACATGAGTTCTCTACTTATATATAAAATCTTACAAAAAAATATTATCATTTTATTATGGTTAGGGTGGTCAGACAACACCTACTTCTTATTTTTTCCCTGAAATTTAAGTACTATTGCATTGAAATTTCAAATTTTCACCATATAGATTTTATTTATTTTAAATAAACCTAGTATTTTAGAAACTAAATTAAATTTTCTACAATATTTTTTTTTTCTTTAAACGAGGGGAATCGGGTGCAGCACGGCCCCCCATATAACCCCCCACCACCGGTAAACTTTTTACCATGACCAGCAGTGCTGGCGGGATACACCAACCAGTACCACGAGAGCGCCGGAGAGTCGAACCCATGGTGGGCGCCCTGCTACAGGGAACACCTTAACCAACTGAGCTAGGACCGGCGCCCCTTAAATATAATTTTCTACAAATTTTATTCTTACATATTTTTGAAATAATATAGATAACTTATTCAAATATTTACGTCAAGTTGCCTAACACTGATTTTTCTGAATTTTTTGCCACTTAAGGGCCTGTTTTTTGCACAATGATCCTACACATACCCTCAACATAAAAGTCAGATTTATCAAATTTCCAGAGTGATTTCTAGTCATATTCAACTTTACAAGTGAACACATTTTAAATTATAGCTTTTTGTTTGGTTTCATTTGCATTTTTTTTTATGTTTTTAAACTTGTTGCAAACCCCACTGTGTTTTCAAATATTGCATATTTCATTAGTTTGCATTAATAATCAGCCAATTACATCATTTAGTTGCATTTACAACATTACATTTAATCTTAATAACATCATTCAATCCTTTATTTGAGTGAACCACTTCAATTTCCAAGTTCTATCTCTCTCCTTTTAGGTGAAAGATCCTAAGAGCGCAAGAGAAGTCCATAGAAAACACAAAATTGTTGGGTCACAAGCTTAATTAGGTGTAGGAAAAACCTAGGACTAAGGGGAAAAGAAATAACCTTCTAGGAAAATAAAAACCTACACCAACAATATTGATAGCACTTATATTATCACACAAGATATAAATAGGTTCATCATTTTATAATTTGATATCCTTTAATGTCTGCTTCATCCATAACACCTATGTACAACATGATGTTGCTGAAATATATTACTCCTATGTAGTAGATAATGACACTAAATCTCACTTTGTACTCAACAAAGAAACTAATCTGCTTCCAAGAAAGAAATCACCTTCACTTGTACTCCTTTTTTCATCTCCACAATTTGCCCAATCTACATCTGTATATGCACTCAATGAGAAATCAATACCAATGGGATACCATAGACCAAAATATAGACTACCTTTTAAGTATTTAAACATTATTTTGACTACTACCACATGTGATTCTTTAAGATCTTCTTGAAATATTTCCACAAGAAAAACTACATGCATGATATCTAGTCTATTAGTAGTTAGATATAGCAGTCCACCAATCGTTGATCTATAATTTCTCTAATTTATCTTAGGAGATTCATCATTATTTAAAAATTTACAACTAGTAACCATAGGAGTACATACTAGTTTATAATCCTCCATTCGAAGCTTCCTTCAACATTTCCTTAACATACTTTAATTCTGAAATTAAAATACCTTTTTTCTGATGGACTCATTTGTAACCGAAGGAAGAAATTCATCTCCCCAAAAATTGAAATCTTAAATTATTTTTGCATCTCTTCTACAAAATTCTCACACATTCCTTCATTTCCTCCAAATATTATGTCATAAACATACACAACCACAACCAGGATTTTCTCTCCCTCAAACTTGAAGTAAAGGTTGCTATCTGCAGTACCTTTTTTGAATCCTTGCTACAAAAAATACTTATCCAATCTTGCATGCCAAGGTCTAGGAGCTTATTTTATCCCATATAAGGTCTTCTTTAGCCTACTTTTCATATTAGAATCATCTAATAAATGAAAACCTTCCAGTTGTTGTATGTACACTTCTTCTAACTCACCATTTAAGAATGTAAACTTAACGTCGATCTGATATACCTTGATTTTTTTGTGCTCAAAATCCAAAAAACATTCTAATGGCTCCCATACTTGCCACTAGAGAAAAATTCTCTTCAAAATATATCCCTTCTACTTGTGAGTAGCCATTACACATAATTCTTGCCTTATTTCTAACAACTTTTCTATCCTCATTCAACTTATTCCTCAAAACATACTTAGTTCCTATCTCATTCTTATTTTTTGGTCTTGGTACCAATTCCTAAGTCTGATTCTTCTTAATATGTTCCAACTCTTTAGTCAAATCTTTGATCCAATTCTCATCTTTACATGTATAAATTAATTTTTTAGGTTATAATTCTAAAAGTAAACAAATGTTTACCCATTCCTTTGTCATAGAAACTTTTCTCCTTGTCATCACACCTTTTCTCTTATCTCCATTTTTCTGATATTAAGAGTTATTCTTTTGCACATACTTAGGAGTCTTAGGGAATTTTTCCAGAGCTTCTTCCTCTTCAAATATCATCTATTTTCCTTCTCTTTATCATTTTATTCTTCACTACAAGGGGGTTCATCAAATTCATATCCTTCTATTAACATAAAGTTTTGATGTGCTTCTTCATTAAAATTGAAACTTGCACTTTCAACAATCTTCTTCAAACTTTTGTTATAGCATATATATGCCTTGCTCTTTGTAGAGTATCTAAGGAAGATTCATTCATTAGATATTGCATCAAACTTTCTTAAGTTTTTTTCAACACTTCTGATATAGTATTTTATTCCAAATACTCTAAAATATTTCACAATAGGATGTTTACAATACCATAACTCATAAGGATTCATTAAACTGTTCACTCTTGCTTGATATCTATTAACTATGTTCACTACAATATGAATTGCTTCTTTCTAGTAGACTTATCATACATTTTCTTCCTTCATCATAGTCCTTGCTACCTCTTTAACAATCATGTTCTTCCACTCCACAACTCTATTCTACTGAGGATTCCTAGGAGTTGAAAAATATCTCTTTATTCCATGATCTTCATAAAAACTATTAAACTAATTGGAAATGAACTCACCACCTCTATTAGAACTCAAGCACTTTATTTTAAAATTCATTTCATTCTCAACCATAGATTTAAAATCTTTAAAATTATCTAGATATTTTTCTTTTTCTTCGAGAAATGCAACTCAAGTCATTCTAAAATAACCATCTATTAACAACATGAAATAACTATCACCTTGAGATTTTCTTATTCTCATAGGTCCACATAGGTTCTTATGCACCAAATTCAAAGGTCCCATGCTAGAATATTCTTTAGTTTTGAACCTCTTCTATTTCTGCTTTCCAAATTGACATTCCTTGCATATTGCATTGATAAGCTATGTAATTCTTGGTAGATCTCTCACAACATCAGTAGAGCTGATGTTCACTAGCTTATTAAAGTTAATATGACCCATTCTTCTATTCCATAGCCAAATTTCATTGATTTAAGATATAGATAGCCTAATACTACCACATTTGAGATGACAAAAATTCCATTTTGTCCTTGTCCCTAAAAATAACCAAAGTACCAGAGCTACCTTTTCTAATTTCACAACTATCATCCTAAGACACCAAATTATATCTTCTGCTATATTTTTTTCTACACTAAAAGGATTATGCCAACGTCCCTTTACATAAACAACATTATCTATTTTATTCTTGTCATCAAAACTAATTGAACCTTTTCCACATATCTAGTAAATGTATTATCACCAAACTTAACAAGACCACCATCATACTTTTGAATTTTAACAAACTCTCTTATCACCTATCATATGATTCAATCATCCACTATCAATTATCCAATAGTTTATTTCCTCACTTACATGAAAATTATTCACCATAATTCCTTCAATATTGTGACCTATTTGTGGAGAACTTTCCTTCACACATCTTTTAGGATTAGATGAATTAGTTTTGAACAACATTTAGAGTGATGAACAAACATTCATCATTTTTATCATCAAGATAGTTTGATTCCTCATCATTAGATACACCATTGTCCATTTACAATATAATAACTATTCTCAAGATAACTTAGCCTTTATGATCCTTATGTTTTTCATTTGAAACTTTGATTGGAAATTTAGAAGAATAATGGCCTATCTTTCAACAATTGAAATATTTATATGGTAACTTACATCTGTATTTACCTATGCATGTATTTACCTATGCCCTTTTTAATCTCCTTAAAAAAAATTCTTTCACTTCATCAAGATTATTGTGATTTGATTCATCATCCTTCTCTGCTTTGATGAATTTAAAGGAAATTTATTTCCTTGTACCATCTTGACCAAACTCTGTCAATTAATAAGAAATTAAAGAACCAAGCATATGATCTCTAAAATATTAATATAAATTATGAGCTTCCTTAATAGCAAAAACATTAGAACTATAAGATCTATGAAGAGTTCTTAATACCCTTTTTACAACTTCTCTTTCTTCCAGCTTACCACCAAGACCATTGATGGAATTAAAAACCTCATCAAGTCTCAACATGTAGGCTATAATATCTTCATCATAAAACATCCTCAGGGTTTCAAATTTAGCTTTTTGATTCTGCATCTTTTCTTGGTTGACCTTGCCATCTCTCCCATAAATACTCTATAGCTTTGTCTAGATCTCTTCAATAATTTTTAGGCTTATTAAATTTCCATGTTTAGAATTATAAAGTCGATTTAGGATAGCATTCCTTTCTTTTCCATTATTCTCATAATCCTTGATCTCATCATCAATTTTCTAACCATTAGTATGCATAGTATATCCTTTTTCAACTGATTCCTAGATACTAAATCCAAGAGAAACCAGAAAGGATACCATCCTAGCTTTCTTATAAGCATAATTCATTCCATCAAACATAGGAGCTTTGAAATGCTTCCTATGCACCATCTGGATCTACCTCAAGTAGTTAAGCTTATTCCAAGGAACCAAAATTCTATTACCAATTGTTAGATGCACACTACAACTTAGAGGGGGGTGAATCATTTTTACATTAAAACCTTCAATGCTTCATTAGCTTTCAAAAAAATATTAACATTTATACCCTCATTAATCATTAGTAGAGTATAAACATATGAAACAACAATTAAGCACCACCAAGAATAATAGAACACCATATTTACATGGAAAACCCTAAGTAGGGAAAAACCACGATGAGGATTAACTCACATATATATTTGAACAACACTAAATTACAATTAGGCTCACTATCAAGGGATCACTACCTAGAAAAGAAGAAAGACTCACTACCAATGGCTCATTTCCCAAAAGAAATATGAATAGAAGACTATTATAGATAGATTCACTATCTCAGGGCAACAAGAAAAATGTACTACTACAACTTTGCACCATTTGTAACCTTTAGATAACTGCCTCTAGCAACTTCATGCACATTGAAAATGTAGAAACCTTTTTCTCACTACATATGGAGTAATAGGAATTAAGCTCTCACTCAAATCACCACACTTGATCACATTCACATCTTAAACATTTCTTGCATACACCGTGCACACATCTCCAAAAATTCACCTTGCATTTATACCAACCACAACCTTAAAAACTTGTCAGTAACAATGAAATGTATGCACCTAAAATGTGCATCCACTAAATAGATCAACACCAAAAACTTCTACAGTGGAAATAAGTTAAGGAAAACCATGTCAAGTGTTAACTAAGACCCAAATCTACACCAACACACTTCACCATTATTTCATAATCAACAAAAAATCTCTAGAATTAGCACTAGCATCAAGGTTAGATAAACCTACACTAACACCAACAAGAAACCATGAAGAAATGTGGAGAAAAACACTAGAAACACCTCAAGCACATTATACACTCTTTTATTAAAATTTTCTCAAAATCATTTTGAAATCAAGTGAAATTGGTTGCATCAGCAACACCACAAACACCTTCTCAACATATCTACAACATCTACAATAAAAAAATATCCACACTAGGGGTTGACATCAATTTGACATAAAAAGTAATACATCCACACTTAACATTTATGACAACACAACAACCAATATCCAAAATATTTCCCCAACTATACTAGAGGTTGGCATCAATGATAACACCATCAATATTCATACAAAAGGTATCCAAGAATGGAATAAATTGTTGAAGACTCTCCAAGCCTCCTCATTTCATTAAATTCCTTTATCTACTCTCTTCTCTTCTCATCCTATCTTCCTCTCTTCTTGTCTTCTCCTATAAATTCTTCTATAATGTACAAAAATGTATCACTTTATATTTTCACACTTTTTTGGGCCCTCCTAATTAAAATGGACTTAATAATTCCTTAATTTAGTGTTGAGAAATGTATCTCTTTACATTTTCACACTTTTTTGGGTGATCTTAATTAAATTGAACTTAATTATGCCTTAATAAGCCTTATATTACATCTACACACCTAATAAATTAAATTTTTTGAAGGGGAAACCTGACCATAATTAATGGTAATACATAACACTTTACCTTGAGCAATGTATGTTCTAGGAATAGGGACTTGGGACCCATTCACCCATGGGTGAATGGGTCCTCCCTAGTCCTTTGAACCTAAATTTAAAATATGTTTTTGGTGATATTTTAAGGTCCCAAATTCATATTTTAATGATGGATTCTAATATTTGAATTTTGGGAAATTAAGGATACATATACCTATAAATACAAGGTTATTTCACTAAGTTTCACCTAGAATTTTAAGAGAAGCAATCTAAAGATTTCAAGAGCATTTAAGAGCAGATATATCATATATTTATTCTTGCATTCAAGATCCAATCATCATGTTAAGTAGTAACATAACATTGTTCATTGTTCATTCCCTCTTTCATGCTTTATATCATTTTAAGGTTTAATTACCTAAACACAGTTTGACCAAGGAACCAAAAATAAGAAAATTTTCTCCTCTTGTGTTTGTGTTGTAGATTTTGGTGGAAGAAGGATCGAATTCCTCTTGAAATGAAAGATTGGAAAAGTTTTTAAATTTTCAAAAGTTGTCAAAGTTGTCATCAAATCATAGAATCTAACCTATAGATCTGATTTTTGACTTTCTAACACTAAAACCTTGACGAATCAAAAGCTACAGATCAACATGAAAGGCTCTTGAAATATTTTTGAAAATCCTTCAACAAAAGACCCATTCTCCCATGGGTGAATGATTCCTAGGAAACATTCTAAAAGTGACTTTTGGTGACTAGTAAACACATTTCTTCCCTTCTTAGATCTGTAATCAGTTTTCTAGTTCTTCTAATATTAAGTTTCATATTTTTGTTTTAAGTTTAAGTTGACATGATTTGGTTTATTTGATATTTTTATTTTTTCTCCCAAAAATTGTTGTTTAAACTTGACCCCCATCCTAAAAGCATAAGGAAATCTAAATATTCTCACATTGAGTTGATTCACCTAAGAGTTGTTAGTCAATTCTTTGTGGGGATCTCATTTCCTAATGAAATAGTTATAAATAGGTGCATTATAACAATTTTTTTCATCATCCCATATTTAACCACACATCCTATTTTTTGTTGTTTTAGCTTCTATGAAAGTTAAACTTTTAAAAGAAACAAAGAAGACGACAAGATGGAAAAATCTCTGTCTCCACTAAAGAAAAAATATAAATAGAAAATAGAGGATAAACTACCTCTCTTAACTACCCAAACCACCAACTAACTTCCATTGTCACCACCCTTTATAAATATGGATTTTAAGGTGGTTATAAATACTTAAAAAGGTATTTCTAAGTTGTAATAAATCCCTACCCCTATATCTAGCACCTAGAGACAATTTTAAATCATAAAAATCTTAATTAATTCACAATAAAGCCACATAAATTTTTTAAAAAGGAAAATACTATTAAGTAATTCACAAGGATAAGGAAAATAAAACCTTCTCATAATTACATGACATCAAAACACATTAAGTTAAAAAAAACACATATTGCACACACATACACAACATAATCTTAATTCTTTTATGGAGGGGATTCACTAATCCCAAGTTGTAAGAAAAATAAGGTCTAAATCAAGTGAATTTCCCTTGGTCACCTCAATGGAAAAGGTTAAAAAAAAAAATATGGCAAATGAAGAAAAAACTAGACTATGTTTTTTGGGTTTTCAAGATGGAGGACTTTAGGAATTAGGTGAGTATACCATAGAGGCATTGGGTGATAGACTCACTCACTCTTAGCCAAAGAATGTCAACATGGGAAACTAATAACAATGTGGTGTGGTATTGCTTTAGGAACACACTAGTGTCTTGTATAGGCATAGAGTAATAATTTGCAACCTAAAATGTGTGGGGCTTCCTAATAACCTGAGTAATAGAATCTAACAAGTTTACAAATAATGATAGAATGTTATAAATGCATAAAAAGATGACAACCAAAACAATAATAATAGTATAAATACAAGATAAACTAATGATAAGTAAACTAAAAAGAAGAGGGATGAAGAAATGCAACTTAGAGTAGGTCCAACCTCCTAAAAGCTCCTCACAAAGGAAATACCTACACACACAAAGAAATAAAAATATGGGTGTTGTGCATTTGGGTTTAACTCAATCAAACCCCCACATTGGTGTTCCATCTACATGGACATCTAGATAGACCATAGTGTAGAAAAGATGATAATAAAATAAATATACGAGATGTATATAAAGAAAAGACAGTAATATGCTAACTATAAGATTTATAATGCAATGAAACAACAAAGAGTTACCCTCCCATATACGAGCTTGAAGAAGATGAGAGGAAGGACAAGAGATTCAAGAACACAAGATGATTGTAAAAGAGAAATGTAGAGCTTGAAATATGAAAGAAAATGGTTTAGAGAGAATGGAAGCAATAATGGAGTGGAAGAAGATTGAGAGTGAAGTGTCATGTTGCAAGAAATGTTGAAAGTGGTTAATGGAATGAGAAATGAGATTTTGGAGCTAAGAGATGTTTTCAGATGGGTTTACAGTCACAGGAAGCATTATACTTTGTGGGTGATGATGGAACTTCAAATTTTTGCTCCTTGTGTTCCATTTCTACCCTGCCTTATGCTAGTGGTCTTTCATGGTGTTGAAATTTTCCTAGGTTTGGGGGTTTTAGCTTTATTTTGATGTAAAACCCTTGTGTTTATTTTACACTTGGGTTGGGATCATTTTTTGCTGTTACCTTTTGAGGGGTTTCAAAACGACTTATGTCCTATCATTTCATCTAGGTTGGGTCCCTTTGGTATTAATTTTTAATTCCTTCATGGGGTTTCATTTTCCTAAGTCTTGGTTGGCCATGTGTTTCATCATTTAAAAAACAACTTATGTTGTTGTTTACCCTCAGCCTAGTCATGTCCTGTTGTCCTTTTAATAAATGTTTTATTTTGTAGAGGGATAAAATTTGTGTGACCATTGATCAACTGTTGTTTGATCTATGTTGTTCCCTGCCATCCCACGATGACCCCACCACATTGTATTGATTGATCACGATATGACAGGCGGGTGCCACATGTCCTATCTAGTGAGACCAAAGGGGATAAGTTTGAGTGATCATCAATCAATTATTGTCAGATCTCAATGGTTTCCCACTATCGCATGATCAGGAATTGCAAGGTCTTTACTAATCACAATATCATGGGAGGGTACCACGTGTCTCATCTGCCAAGGGAATAAGGAAGGCACCCTAGTGAATTAATCTAGTCTTAATACATTAGACGGTGAATTACTGATGCACATGTTTTAAATCAATGGGTATGTTATGATCTTGGTAGGAAAGCTACTCAATAGTTAATGATAAGATTGGTGACCGTGTTGAAGGAACAAGATCACTGGTGCTCAAGATCTACGATTGCCTACATCACGTAATTATAAGTTGCAAGGTTTTTATTGATTTTGATATTGTGGGTGACCACCACATGGATTTCCTTGGCAACGCATGGTATGGTGGGCCCTTTATTGCCATGTTGGCGATTGTGTTAGCTTGTTTTGAAGGAAATCATTCTATTATTTGATCTAACTAAAGGATCGACAACTAGAATTTAAATCTGTATCAAATATGGTTGGAGTCATTCATGCAATGCACGAGTGAGATTTAATGGTTGATGAGACACTTGTTGGCATGATTTGATCAAAATAAAATCAATTCTCCTACTTTATTTGTATCACAAAGCATTCAAGTATTTTGCAAAGCAGTCTTAGAGCCGAAAGAAAAATTGTGAGTCTTTACAACCAGAATTTGGGATTTTTGCAAGCACAAAGTTGTGAGATAATTTCCATGTTTCCTAGTTACTCTGCACTTAAATTTGGGAAAAGATTTATTGTACTTGTCTTAGGACTTGCTGATAAAAGTTTTAAGACTATAGTTTAATTAGATTGTGAGAAATTGTAGTGCTTTTTAATTTCATATCTTTGGTTAGTCCTAGCTATTTGAAGTGTGAAATTGTAAGGAGGCCCTAGTTTATCTAAGATGGCATTGCCAAAGCAACATTCTGGAAAAATTGACTATTTAAGAAGAAACATGTATGATGATTAACTGGATTAATTTCCCTTGTCAACAAATGATAGAAAGAAGGGATTGGTTCTGATGTGAGGGAAATCCTGGGGGAAGGGATAGTATATAATTGCTCCAATATTGTCGATACTAGGGTTCCTCTCACAGGTTTGGAAATGTTCAAATTATGGTATGGACAAAGGAATTTTCCTCACCCCTTTTCAAATTACTATATGTTTGATTTTTGGAAGCTAGTGGTGCCAAACGTGTTCCCTAATATAGACTTGCTTAGAGCAGTAGCCACAATATATGACCCTATCACATAGGTAATCAGGGATAATGATAGAAGAGATTTGTTAAGCATTAATAGGGATGAAGTCCAACAGGTTTTTGACTTGAGTGAACCTAGTGAATATTTGGTTCCTATTGATCTTGAGGAAATGAAGCAGGAATATGCAAAGTTGAAGAATTTTTTCAGAGCTACGTTGCTTCCACCTCATCTAGCTAGGGAAGGAGGTTCAATATTTCATATTAGCCCCAGTGAACCAAGAACCTTTTAGATTAAACTATTTTGCAAATCATTTCTTGGCCACTTTTTATTCATTATGCTAGATTTTGAGTTTTAGTCCTAGTACGGCGATTCCCATTGCATACATGTTCAGTGCAAATACAACACCCTAACTTCTCAGTGACTTATGACTTTTCTCCTTCCTTGGCTGAGAGGATACATGAAGGGTTGTCAAAGTTGCAAAAAAATGATACTAGAACTCAATTCTTTTGGTATTCTATTTTGATGCATATGTTCTTGTGCAAGAATGCTGACTTTTTCTCTGAGAAGATGCAATTGAGGAAATTGGTTGATGGAGAAAGATTGCTAGTATAGTTATGGAATGCAGATTTATCTTGTAATAAGGAAAGCACCAATTATGTGCAATTTGATAATTTCTTTGCTTCTAGATTAAGGGCTAGATTGATGGTAAATGTACCCAAGATCCCTGAGGAATTGCATGATTTCCTCATACCAAAGGGAAGGAAGCCAGAACTGAAGGTCTTACATAACTAGGGTGACATTATCCCATACCCAATCAACATTTTTTTGGGGGTATATGTTTTTTAGGGAGCCCCCCATATTTTCCCATACAATGTGCCACCAAGAGTGGGGTTTGCAAAAGTTATGTGGAAAATAGGTTGTATCCATGAGGACAACCTCACTGGGAAGGGTAAGGGAACATTTTTCCCAGATTATACAGTGGTTTTTGATTTTTCCTTTTCAAAAGGAGGTGAGGTGCATTTTGAGAAATTCTTTGATGATTATCAGTTGAGGTGTGATCCAAAGCAACAACATGATCCTGAGGGTTTCTTTTCCCTTTTTAGACAAAGAATAAAGGCTAGCAAGTTTGTGCATGAGTTCAAATTTCTTGAGGACCTGATTAGAAATGAGTTCGATCTAAATAGGCAGGAGTTATCCAAGATGGCACCACAAAGCAACATTCTGGCCAAATTGACTATTTAAGAAGAAACCTATATGATGATTTCCTAGATCAATTGCCCTTGTCAACAAATTATAGAAAGAAGGGATTGGTTCTAATGTGAGGGAAAATCCTGGGGGAAGGGATAGTATATAATTGCTCCAATATTTCCGATGCTAGGGTTCCTCTCATAGGTTTGGAAATGTTTAGATTATGGTATGGACAAAGGAATTTTCCTCACCCCTTTTCAAATGGCTGGATGTTTGTTTTTGGGAAGCTAGTGGTGACAAATGTGTTCCCTAATATAGACTTGCTTACAGTAGTGGCCGAAAGATATGACTTTGTCACATAGGTAATCATGGATAATGATGGAAGAGTTTTGTTAAGCATTAACAGGGATGAAGTCTAATAGGTTTTTGTCTTGAGTGAACCTAGTGAATATTTGGTTCCTATAGATTTTGAGGAAATGAAGTAGGAATATGCAAAGTTGAAGACTCTTTTCATAGCTAAGTTGCTTCCACCTCATATGGCTAGGGTAGGAGGTTCAAGATTTCATATTAGCCCCAGTGACCAAGAATATTTCAGATTAAACTATTTTGCAAATCATTTCTTGGCCACTTTTTATTCATTATGCCAGATTTTGGCTTTCAGTCCTGGTACGGTGATGCCCATTGCATACATGTTCATGGGGGTGCAAATACAACAACCTAACTTCTCAATGACTTATGACTTTTCTCCTTTCTTGGCTGAGAGGATACATGAAGGGTTGTCAAAGTTGTAGAAAAATGATACCAAAACTCAATTATTTTGGTATTCTATGTTGATGCATATGTTCTTGTGCAAGAATGTTGACTTTTTCTCTGAGAAGATGGAATTGAGGCAATTGGTTGATGGATAAAGATTCCCAGTACAATTATGGAATGTAGATTTATCTTGCAATAAGGAAAGCACCAGTTATGTGCAATTTGATAATTGCTTTGCTTCCAAATTGAGGTCTAGATTGATGGTAAATGCATCTAGGATCCCTGAGGAATTGCATGATTTCCTCATACCAAAGGGGAGGAAGCCAGAACTGAAGGTCTTCCATAACTAGGGCGACATTATCCCATACCCAGTCAGCATTGTTTTGAGGTTATATGGTATTCAGGGAGCCCCCATATTTTTCCATACAATGTGCCACCAAGAGTGGGGTTTGTAGAATTTATGTGGAAAATAGATTGTATTCATAAGGACAACCTCACTAGGAAGGGTAAGGGAACATTTTTCCCAGATTATACAGTGGTTTTTGATTTTTCCTTTTCAAAAGGAGGTTAGGTGCATTTTGAGAAATTCTTTGATGATTATCATTTAAGGTGTGGTCCAAAGCAAAAACATGATCTTGAAGGTTTCTTTGCCATTTTTAGACAAAGAATAAAGGATGACAAGTTTGTGCATGAGTTCAAATTTCTTGAGGACCTGATTAGAAATGAGTTTGATCTAAATAGGTGTGAGTTGAACAAGGAGAATTGGATAGCTTATGATAAGCTATTAGATATTGTGCACAAAATGGATCTGAAATATGATCCATTGTTGGAGTTTAGTCCACACCATAAGAAAATTGACTTTCTAATGGGGAACTTCAAGTAGATTATGGGCACCTTGAGGACCAAAAAGATAAATTTAGAATTGAGTCTGGGTGTACAAGAACAAGGTGCCAGACCAATTGAAACAAGGCCAACATACCAGCCTACAAGAAAAAGGCCCATTTACAGGAGGAAAAAGGATAATAACAGTGATGAGGAAGAAGTGGATAGAAAGAGGAAGCAAATAATGAAATTTCCTTCACATCCAGGTCCATAATTCAAAGTGTCTAGGCCAATTAAAATCATTGATTTAGAATCATCACCAAAAGATAGTCCCCCATCACCACCATCTGAGCCAAGCCCTAAGAGGCAAAGAATTGATCAACCACAAGAGGATCTGATGGATGAAATTGTTGTTACTAATCATGACATATAGATTGGTATGTCTTCCCCTCCTAGGCCAGCTAAATTGGTTTTATCTGATTTGGATATGAAAGGAAAATGTGTACAAGATGCAAGAATGGAAGTATACGAGGAATTTTTAGATGACAATGCATTTGTAAAGACTATTGTATTCTTGCAATTGGTATGGAAGATGAAGTTTGAAGAATATCAAGATAAATGTAAGAAGAGAAGTGAACTAAGACTTGATAGGTTAGACCAAGAGAATGATGAGGAAGTGAATGTTGAATTAATGGAAGAATTCAAGAACATCACTCCTGAGGAAGGAAGAAAATTGGTGAGTTAGGTTGGTGTAATGAATTTTCCTGAATGGGACACTGTAGATGCAGTAGCCTTTAATGTTATTTTGAAGTCCAAGCATCCCTTGCAAGACGCTGAAGAAGAGGTCAAGGCAACACTGCAAGAATCTAACTTCAGTGAAGAATATGAAACCTTGGCAATTTGGGAATTGGCCCCACAAGGGAGAAAGCTAGATGTTTCTTATATCAACCCAAATTTAAGAGAAAGGATAATAATAAAGAAGGATTTAGAGACCTCAACCACCGAGGCCACTAATTTGACTATGAATGTGGATAAATTGGCCCAAAAGACTGCTGAAAGGGAGGAGGCCGATAGAGGAGCCTAATTGAGAAATATAACCTTTTGATTGAGGAATACAACAAGATGCAACAGAAGAATGTTGATTTACAAACTGAGGTGGAAAGGTTAAAGTATAAATAGATTGGGGAGACATCAAGTGCTCTAGGGACTAGTATATTGCCTTCCACATTAGGGCCTATGCCTCCTACTTCTCCAATTGTTTCCACACCAGAGTCTCCCAATCAGAATCCTTCTTTCACCCCTTCTTTAGAAGAAATTGATGAAGAAATAGAATGCTCTGTGGATCCTACAAAGAAGCAGCTCATGCACAAAATTGATGAATTGCAGGAATCTTTGAAGGTAAGTGAGGAAGGATCTCTTTCAAAGGAAAATGAGATTGTTATTGTTGTCTTGAGAAATTTAAATGAGAGGGTTGATTATAAATTTCCATCTATACATTCTTTATATTCTTTATTATTAGATGCAATAAAGAATATTGATAGGGATTAGGAGGTAGTGACACCAATGATTGAAAATTGGATCCCTAGGGCTAGTGACTTAAATGTAATGTATAATTCCTCAAGGTTTGATACAAGTAATAGGCCCCAATCATTAAGGCCTACTCAAGTATTAGTTAAATAACTGCAAGGTTTTCAGACCCTACTAGATGATTTGAGTAGGAAGATTAGGGAATTGGTGAAGAATTTTAATGATTGGGGTAACACATTGTTGCCTAATATAATTGATGAGCAAGGGAAAGTTAGGACACTCCAACAATGGTAGGATCAAGCAAGTGAGGTCATCAATGATCAAATTAAATTAATTTGTGATGACTTAGATTATGATTTTTTGGTGAGATGTATGGATAAAATCATTAGTGCTAGCTCATTTTTTGAATATTTTGAAAGAGATGCAAATCAGGTAGCAGTAAAATACACACCTTATAGTACCAAGGTGAATAAGGTGATTAATTTTGATTGGCCGACTGATAAAGAATACCAGAAATGGGTAACTAAATATTTAACTAGGGAAGAGTAAAAAGAATGAGCTACTAACAGGTGGTAGATCAGATATTGCAGTTACAACAGTTTCCAGTCTTTCTTTGGTGGCAGTCTTGGTACGAGATTCTCATGGTTTTTTTATGTTGCATCAACTTTTCTCAGCAAGCACGATGGACAAAAATATTCTCCAGGTTGATTGTTGTTGTAATGATTTTTAGAATATCACCAGGTGTTCCAATTGGATGGTGACATGTGTACTTTCTGGCTCGATGGTTGTTTTCTCCTTCATTTTCTATAAGAAGGATTTCAAGGCCAGAAGTATAGGTTAGCAAGTTAGATAATTTTGGGTTGAGTCTAGGTGAAGTTGTAGAGAAAATTGTAAAGTTTGATGGTTTTAGAGAAAAATGCAATTTAGGTTTTCAGTCATTTTGTAACAGCTTTCGAATTCATGGGGATTTACTGTTGTATAATAGTACTAGCATTTGATTTGAAATTATAAATTCAAGCTCATGTCTCTCCACTGTATATGCATATCTAAATTTTGAATAAGATGACTAAGGGTTGTTTCATTCATCTCACCATTGTGGTGTGTATGATCCTTATTTTAGCTTTAATTCAAAGAATTAATTAAAATGCTTAAATGGGATTATAGGTGGGTATGTTCTGTATAAGGATTTGATAAGTAGTATTGGGTTAGAATGCATGTTGATGAAATTGTAATGAAATATTGTTAGGGATCTTATATGTTATGTGTTAAATCTATCATAAACCCTTAGATGCTTATGAATTTGACTCCTACAATGGATATATGGCAATGATCTAAGTTGTACTTACTCGTATGATTCATTATTTGTTTGTCTTTCCCTAGAGCTTGCTACAAATTGCAAATCAAAGACTATCTTATACTGTTGATTGTATTGTAGTTATCTCATGCTCCAAATAGTTGATATTATCGATGAACAACCAATTCTATTTGATATTACCCTATTGTGTTGAGCTATTAGGTGAGATTATCTGTTATTGTTAATGATGTTTATAATAATGGTGCAGAGGTTGTAAACACATTAAGGGATCACCCTCCCTAGTCTTGCAAAGCCTAAAGTGTAGGAGGATTTTTTAAAGTCCTCGTTAGTTGGTCTAGGTCCTTCAAGCTACCCTTGATTGGAATTGGTAATTCCATAGGTAGATTAGAAGACCAACCTGATTAGTAGTAATGACAAACAAATAGGTGACACAAAATGTAACATCCCAATGTCCACTAACCTAGGAATATGTTAGGGACATTCATGCAACATGCAGACATTTGTGTGGAATGAAAGTGTTCTAGTAAAAATTCCCTTTACCAATGGGAAATGACAAGGTATGGAAAGGAAAAAATGCTAATTATGGTGAGATTTAGCATTATCAATTTTATAAGGCTAAAGTAAGGGTTTGTTATTGGAAATTACACTAGGGTGCAATTATATGCCATAACATTTTTCCCACACTTTAGTGAGCATATGTGTCAAAGCATATGTGAGCTAAAGTAAAAAGAAATTGAAAAGAATATACCAAAAACTATAACGAAAGTAGACCTTCAATTTGATATACCCTGATGTATAAGGGGATTCATCAAAATACGAAGAGGACATAGGTACTTGATATTGCAAAGATGGCTACAATATCACCAAAAACATGTTAGCTGGAGATAAACATGTTAGATGAAAGTATAAAAAATAATAGACATTAAAAAGTTTCATAAGACGCTATTAAAAATAATCTAATTAGATATAAGACATTGTTGATAGGTATGGATAGAATGGCTAGAGTCCATATGGAAAGCATGTACACCTATGACTACTACAAACTGTGTTGTAGGATAGTCACAAAAAAGACAAGGCATGTCTAGTAGGTTGTGCCCAAGCTATATTCCAATATATAAGACATAGATACATGAATACATAAGACATCAAGCATAAGACATTAAAAAAAATTTAAAAAGAGATTTTAATCAAGGGATTCTTTCATCAAGGAATCCTTTTGAAATAATTCACATTTTTTAAAATTAAGAAAATATGAGAGCCCCCCTTAGAGGGATATGTGTTACATAGAGGAGCACATGGAATTATAAGGATAGAAAATAAAGATGAGATGTTGTGGTGCAACATACATGGCAAGATGTATTCATTGTATGTTTTCACACATGCACAAGATAGCACATAGAAATCACAACATCATGAAGCATAAAGGTAGAGACAAAGAAATCAAAGACACGAGGGCATCTAATTATTCAAGGTCATAACTTCTCATAGATATGGATAGATAGATATAATATAATATACGTATGAACTTTCATTACCCCTGAAATGTATCAAAACTTGAAAAAGACCACATGAAGACTAAGATTTTTTTTTTGTTGAAACATGGAAGAAGGTCGAAATGCCCTCAATGCATTACATAATCCTAGATGTGAAAATACAAGATTACGACATACAAAAGAAAGCTGACAAAAATAGAAGAATCTTACGACAGATTTTCTCTCCTATATCCAAGCATGCATACAAATAAGGGACATTACTATGGGGTGTTTAATGACTCTAAGGGATGTATGGGTTTCCTCCATCACAATGATGATGCAAACCAAATTAGAACAAGATTCCAAAGAAGAAAAAAACTTCTTACAACCATCACCTAAGGAAAGTTCATCCTCTATCATGCACTTTAATGGAGGATGTAGAATCTATATAGGAGAAGCATAAGCAAAATAGAGTAGAGCCATAGAGAAAAAAAGTTTTGTGTGAATCATATCAATGGGTTGTGAGAAAGGAGGAGTATTGGAAAGAGAGGTAAGAAGGGGAGGCTTTTTCAAAGAATCAATGAACACCAACACTCTTTTTGGGTCAAGTTCAATGAGATCTACTGATGAATTTTAAAGAATAACCAAGGTGATGGGAACTAAATAAAAAGAAAAGATAGGAGAAAAAGAAAAACTAGAAGTAGTAGAAGAAACAAAAATAATAAGCTCCTCCCCACTCTTCTACAAAGTTGTGTGCTCCTTGGTTAGAGCCTTTTTTTGGTGTTTATGATTGTGTGCAAGCCAGTTACATAAACTATAATCACTAGACAGAACAATCTAAAAAGAGGTAAAGGGATCCTAATCTACCATAGGGGAAAGCTCCACAATCATCACTAGTGGAATGGGAGACTCTTTAGGAAGAGCAGGAGGAGAAAGAGACATAGAACTAGGAATAAAGAATGGCATCCCAATGACAAGCTTCTTTCCTTTCTTTTCCTTAGAGGTGGGTGGAGGATTAAGTGAAGGTTGTGGAGGATAGACTATTAGAACAAACCTTAAGAAAAGTTCCCCTTCCCATTCATAGTGGGTCTAGGTACCGTGGGTAGATAGGAAGTTGAAATACTTGGGCTTCAAATTTTGTAACATGGGTACCTTTCCTTTTTCTATGTTGTGTGTAATAGAAGGAACAAAGGATGTTGCTAAGGGCTAAGAAGAATAAGCAAAAGGTGTAGAAGAAGAAAAATAGAGGAACTAGAGGGAGAAGGCCCAAGGGAAATAGAAAGCTTGTACTCCCCCTTTCAAGGGGCAAGATACGTAGCATGCTAATATGCATGTAGAAAATCCTTCAAAGAAACAACATAAGGAAATGGGGGAAACCACCTTTCAGTATTGAGCTCCTAATCTTGTATCTGCAATAAGGTATTTACAAGATATTGTCCTTATGAGGGAGGGGTCCAATTAGTTAGGCCAAAAGTGGTCAAGGGAGAAGCCCCCGTGTGATACTACTAGCTTGTATCTAGTGTCCTCAAAAATGTGCATAGTACCCTTGTGCATATAATTCAAACATTTGTGGATTAGAGAAGTGATTTTATTCATAGATGATATCCATGGAATTCCTAACCGTTCTATGAATAAGTTAGACTCTAGAATCACAACAAATAGGATGTACATAGCTTTAGGACTTTCTAGGATTTGAAAAGAGATACTATAACTAAGGGAAATTCTAAAGGTTAGCAAATTAAATGCAAAAACAGAAAAACCTAAAGCAATAATGAAGTGTAAAGAAAATAACATGAAAAATAATGAAAGATCTCACCCAAAAGTCTTCATTCTCCATGACTGACCTCCATTATACCTTCTCAACTTGCTAGAAATGTGATGTTGCTCTCAAATTTTATGTGAGAAATATAATGACTATGACAAGCCCTAAGCAAATGTTGAAGGATTTTAATCTAAAATGACCTCACAAATTCAACTAACAACTATGAAGTATGCAAAAAATAGCCTAAAATGACAAGATAGAAAGAACATGAGATGAAAAAATATGAACATGAGGTTGCAAGATGACATGAGATTACAAATGAGAGAAAAATTGCCATTTTATAGAAAATGCAATTTTGGATGAATGGCCAAGATTGAAGATTGACAAATTCCCTAGAATCAATGGACAAGATTCAATAAGACAACCCACAATTAGGGTTAGGGAAATATGAGGTAAAATTCAAAATGAGTAGAGAAGATTAAATTTGAAAAAATCAAATCAAGGGTTGACAATGCATGTGACAAGGAGATAAGATTGGCACAAAAAAAAAGGTGGCTAGAAAATCAAATAAAAATAGAAGTTATTTGATTTTTGAGGAAAAAGACTATTTTGAATTAAAAATTGACTTAATTCAAAAATGTGAGGTCACATGACAATAAATTAATTTTGAATTATTTACTAAAAGAGGGAAAATATAAAGAGGGACAATTTAAATAAATGGTTTTATTTAAATTTAGAGGAAAATTCAAATAAGAAAATTAAATAATTAATGAAAATTATTTACTTAGGGGAAAGTGGCCAATAATTAAATAAATTAAGAAATTTATTTAATTATGAGAAGAAATTAGACATTAAATGACATATTTAAGTAAATAAATAAAATTTATTTATTAAATAATTAGGAAGAATTATGGATCAAGATAATTAAATAAATTAAGGATTTATTTAATTATGGAAAGACATTAGAAGATTAGTGACACATTAAATAAATAAATAAAACTTTATTTATTTAATAATCAAGAAGAATAAAAAGACAAAAATTAATTAAATAATTATGAATTATATAATTAATAGGTGAAAGTGGACCATAGACATAATTAAAATGTCTTAATTATGCTAAGAAGGAAAATGATGAAAATAGAGCTTGTAGGGCTAGGTCATTTTTATGTGTCTACATTTTGCTCCTCTTTGTCGTAATGTAGCCTGCCACATTGTGACAAACAAAACTCAATCAGAAACATGCCCTAGTGAAGGTACAGAGTATCTATCCCCCCTCGAGAGATTTTTCAAATTTTGGGTCAATGACAGAAAAATTTGGAAAGTGTCCCAATAATGTCAATTTGATGACAAGAAAAGTGATGGTGCAGATGGTTTTGAATTTTGAAATGTTTAAAATAGCCAAAGGGGTAGTCAAATTCAGTCAAAAGAGACTCCAATAATAACCTTTAGGGTAAAACCCTAATTTTGACTCTATAAATAGGTTGAATAGGAGTGAAAAGTCATTTCATTTTCATTTCTCCCTTGCAAATTTGAGAGCATAGAGCAAAGATGACTTTAGCAGAGATGGTGATTCCAGTGACTGAGCACCACAGGAAGATCATTCAAACATACAGATAGCCAAAGGGATCAGAGCCAACAGTGAGTACATCTAACCCACTTTGTCATTTTATCATTTTGTGTGTCATTTTTAGGGTTTTAGGGAAATGAAAAAATGCGCTGGGATGCATATGTGTGAGCATAAGGCACATTTTCATTTTTTGTTTGACTCATTTGATGTGTCGTGATGCAAATGAAAGGGGTCCTTAGGGTAGGTTAATTAGGTATGACACATTTGTGGAAAATTGAGATGCATTTGCTAAGTTGCATTGTAAATAAGAGGTGTGATGCCACATTCAAAAGATTGTGACCCATTTGTGAACTTAGGTGACACATTTGAATAGGGTGATGCATGTGAGAAGAATTGTGGCACACATGCCATGTCGAGATGGAAGCAGAGCTAGAATGATGAAAATGTCAGATCAAGATGCAATTGAGGTATGGAATGATGCAAACACCTAACTGCAATGAAAATGAAGTCAACGCGACACATTTGGCATTGACTTTGTTTAAGTTTACATTTTTAAATGCTTTTGAGTTAGACAAAAGGTAATGATGATTTTCAATAAGGTGCTAATGTGTGTTTTGACATGTGTAGAGACAGTTAGTGCCCATTTATACATGAAGTAAACCATCCACTTATGGATTTTGGGACTAGTTGCGAGACAAGGAGTGATTACGACTGATGCAACTAGGACTATACTATGTTGCCTATATGCCCATTGTTTGAGAAAATAGGGGACTTTTGAGTGTGCTTTGTGATAGGTGGCACTTTGAGGCATGCTCCTTCCATTTGTTGATGGGGGAGGCTATAGTGACACTTGAGGATGTATGCCAGATTTTGTGCCTATTAATCTAAGGAGAGACATTTACATTGTATTATCATGACAAGACTAGTGCAGGACTGGGGATTGAGGGGTATGATATTCGCTAGGAATTTGTTGTAGAGCAATACCCTCAGTTTGGTGCCTTGTTGGAAACATTGAATGTAAGAGTATTGATACCCAACCATCGAGGACACAGATTTTCCATTGGCTGGGGTGATGTGCTAGTGTGGATGAGACAAGACAAGACTGTGTATGCTTGGGGATTTTATTTACTAGGGATGCTATACCATTAGCTGCATGAGGTTGCCTATACGAAAGCACAAAGTATTGGCTGTGGAATGATGCTACTTATGATCTGGGCATAGGACCACGTTGTTGTCTTCCACCCATTGATCCATAGACCATAGTTGGTGGCAACACCAAAATGACATTATACCATCAGGGTATGCCATATGTATATTATTATGTAGGCACATTACAACATACTAGGGTTGGAGAAATAGGTTGGTGGTAATACCAGATTAACACTATAGTATCATTCATCTAGAGGTTGTACAATGATTGTGGTCAGTGGGATGATGAGGCTAACAATTTGAATTTCTATAGACAATTTAGATATCTTATTGGATGGGTTGTTTAGATCTATCTCATTATTGAGATGTACTTGCCACATCAGGTACTACAATAGTTCAGTGAGTAGCAAGGTGTGCCCATGGATACAACAGAGTATGCTAGTTCATCTCTAGAGTCTACATGGGCTCCAACAATTTCAATTCCTTTCAAAAAGTTGCAGATTGATGGTTTAGTGGCTTAATAGTGGGGATGGATAGGGGGCTTGTAGATCTAGGAACTACATTAGATTTTGATCTATGGTGGTAGACTCATAGACCAGTTTCCTTGATAGATCCTGATGGACTGACACTAGTGGACATGAGATTAGTGATACCATAGGTGCAACGAGGTGGCAATGGAGGTAGAGATAGAGACAAGGATAGAGAAAGAGGCTGAGGGAGGGATGGAAAAAGAGGTGGATGGAGAGATGGAGATGGTAAGAGGATGAGGAGAGGAGGAGACAATGGGAGATAGGCTAGGAGGTTTAGGCAACATGTGGAGAGAGTTCCCTTGATACGGATCCTTGAGGTGGCCAAGGAGAAGGAGAGAGAGGTGGAGGCTGAGCAACAAAAGGGAGAGAGAGAGAGAGAGCTAGATGTTGTGCCCAATGTTGGGGTTGGTCAAGAGGAGGGGAGACAAGAGGGAGAGATACAAGAGGAGGGATTTTGAAAGATGGAGGTATAGAAGGAGGGGGGATGGAGGTAGAGATTTCAAGGAGGAGGGAGTTGTTAGAGGAGATGAGGATGTGGGAGAGGAGGAGGAGATTGGGGATGATGAGGATGTGATAGATGAGGTTGAGTGACTATTGAGGTGGAAAATGGTGGAGGGAGAGGTTGACACACTAATAAGACCACCACTACCACATGATGTGACCATAGATCAAAGAGTTTCCAATCTACAAAGAATGCTCGATGAGAGTATAGCATAGGTCAAGGCCCTATAGGCAAAGTTGGAGGTTGCTAGGGTAGAGAGGGATCAATTAGTGATCTGATAGTAGGAGTTTGTGAGATGGTGTATTGAGTTTGCAGAGTTGTGTTTAGGACCATCAGGGGACATGGAAAGAGAGCTGGCTAGAGTTAGTGAGAGCAAAGGATGTTACAGGATACTATATGAGAAAGTTGTGCCACTTGAGAGACAAGATCCTAGGTTATCTTGGTCATATAGCAAGATAGGTTTAGGATCAGGAAGCAACAATAAGTCCCACAGTAGTCATAGCCAAAGAAGTGTGGGTTGTTCCACTTCATCAAGGCACACATCAAGGCATAGATCTCATCACTCCTTAGGGCATAGGTTGATTCACACCCATGGTTCCATAGGTTTAGGTCATAAGTCAGTGCATAGTCAGCCTCTAGTGATAGATCCTTCTACTTCCCAAGCACATGCCACAATGAGCATGATGGCATCAGTTCCCTTAATAGAGCATCGATCCCCTAGATCTTCTCCTAGAGGGGATGAGGAGAGCTTGACATAGACTTTTTTATTTTTATCTTGCATCAAGACATTTCAGACACTTATGTTATGATAGTTATATTTTGACCATCGAGCCTAAAAGCTCTTATTTTGGGATATCTCATGACTCTATCCTATGAAATGATTTTTGAGGTTATATATATGATGTAGTTTTGATGTGGCCTATAAAATTTATGTTGTGTGGTGATGTGGTCTATATGTTCTATTATGCTCATGTGATATGATTTATGCATTTAGGATTCCTATGATGATGTTTGTTATATGTTATGCCATGTATGCATTTTGTGATGTTACTTATGATTTGATTCCATGATGATATGATGGTTATGTATGCTTATATGTCATGATGATGTTATGTTCTAATGATAATGATATGGATGTATAATGTATGATTGTAATGGATGCCATGTTTATGTATGTTGATGCATGACTATAGATGTATGGAAAATCCATTTTTATGATGTAATGCATATGTTTTTAATGATGTGGATGATGTATGCATGCACATTTTATGTGAATGAAAATTCTATATGCTAGTGATACAAATGGAAATAATTGAAATAATTATGTCACGAACTATTTCAATGTCTATATGGTCATGTATGCAATTGTTTTTGTTTGTCATAGGATATCATCATGACACATACGAGATGAGACAATAAGAGAGAAGGAGACGAATGTTAGTGCCTATACCAAATCCTTCAACATGTTACCACAGGACTTAACAATTATTGCTCTTAATCATCATTGGGAGGATTATTGTAATGGAAAACAAACACCATGATATGACATAGATTAGGGTGTGCAAGGTCATACCATCACATGAGACAAGGATGATCATGACTCATCCTAAGAGCACAATTTCCCCAGTCTTTTTGTCATAACCAACCACAAGAATAAAAAGACAATAAAGACAATAAAGACAAGTCATGAAATGTTGTTGCTCCTATAAATACCATTGTCAGGACATCCTCGAGGAACTAGCAACATGACTTCCTAAAAAAGACAAGACAATCCCACCATCATGATATGTCATTACTTCTCTAAATCTTGTCATCAAGACATCGTTGAGAAACTAGTAGCATGATAGTCTAAAAAGATAAGACAAGTCAATCATCATAAAAAATCACTACTTCTCTAAATATTGTTGTTAGTACATCATGGAGAAACTAGTAACATGATGAAATATCAAAGGATAAAATGCCAAGATAATGTTTTAAGTGTTTTCCAAGTGTGTCTGAATGTTAAGTGTTTTAGATGCCAAGATGCCAGGAATCTAAATGTTGAGATGTCTGGTGTTGTTGATTGTCAAGATGTCAAGTGTCGAGTTTGGATGATGCCAAGATGATGAATGACAAATTTTTTTAAATTCAAGAAAGACACATCCTGAGTGATGTCAATGCCGAGAGGATCGATCCTCAAATGTCAAGAGGAATCCTCAAAATGCCAAATGATAGTGACGATGCCTGTGAAGGACACATCCTAAGGTATAAATGACAGAGGTTGTTCCTTAGAAGGAGACATCTAAAGAATAACCAAGAGTTGATAGTTTGATTGGTTGTGACAATTTGACTTGTTCTGACTGAGTTTGACTAAAGTTGACTAAGTTTGACTAAAGTTGACTGAGTTTGACTACATGTTGTTGTTGACATGCTGATGTGATTGACATACTGGTTGAATGATTTACATAATTTGTTTTTAGAAGTTTTCCTATTTAGAAATTATTTGTTTTGACTTGAAGACTTTGGACATGTGTGGTAGTGCAGTGTCATGAAACCTAATGGACTAACCTAGTGCGGCCACGAGGGCTCGTCAATAGATGGCCTTGCCTAAGTCATACACTCAAAGACCTTGTAGTTCGACACAACTAGTGACTTTGTCACAATGATAGAAGATTGAGTCATGATTTTTATTTTGACAAACCTAAAAATACTAACCTAATGTCTCAAGGACTCAAAGATGATTCTTTCCTACATAGCAAATGGGCAAAGACAATGTAGTTTGACAAATGAAAAAGACTTGACTAACATGATTGATATGATGAAATTTGACATTTTTTTGGGGATTTTGAAGTGTTATTTGGATGTTTTTGTGTTTTGGACATGTTTTGATTTTTGAAATGTTTTGATTTTTTTGGATTTTTGAAATGTTTTGATTTTTTTGGAAATTTTTAAGGATGTTTTCAATTTTTAGGTCTTTTTTCAAGACATTTTATGATTTTTATGTCTTTTTTTAGGACTTTTTTGATTAATAGGACCATATGTGATACCAACTATATTTAGGTAATAAGGATTGACCCTAGTCAGGTCCAAGACTAGCTAGATTTGAAGGATGTAAAAAGGACATGCCTAGGGTGATGGATGAATGGTATGCCAAACTTGATGTCAACCGTTTGTCAACCATGAAAAGGAAGGGTGTAATGTAATTGAAAGTGTCATGGTGGTGATGGAAAAGTGTGCTTTTATTATGGACAAAAGTAGATAGAGTGACAGTAGATGGTAGAGCAATGACAGACTACACATGGTACTTTTTTGCCAGGTTTTCACCATGGTACTTATCCAAAGTGCCTATTTTCTAGGTTTTCACTATTGGAAAAATTATTTCTCTTTACTATTTTTGTCATTTTTTCATTTTTTTGGTGTCACCAAGATGCCTGTTTTCTAGGTTTTCATCAAGGTGATTTTTTTTTGTATTTTTCTATTTTTTTCTATTTTTAAGGTTTTCAACTCGACTTTTTGATGCTATGCATAGAACTTCCAAAGATGTAGATTGTTGACAAGCTTTGTTAGTCGTTCACCATCTAGAGTAGCTAGCAGATATGCTTCAGAGCCAAAAGAGGACATGATGAGGTAAGGACCCAGCCAATTGGGCCCAAACTTGCTAGGTTTGTCTCTATCAACTTGATTCTTAGGATTTTACATGAGGACTAGGTCACAAATGTCAAAATTTTTGACCATTACTTTCTTGTTATAATTGCAACAAAGATGATTTTGATATGCCTGTAGGTGATTCAGGGCATTATGTCTTCTTTCATCTAACATATTTATCTCATGCAGTTGTGATTGTCTATACTTCTCATCATCGATCAGACCCTTCATGGAGACTTGCAAAGATGGAATTTCAACTTCAATGGGCAAGATGGATTCAACTCCAAAGACCCAAGTGAATGGAGTGGCATCTATAGGCATGTGGATGTTGGTGTGGTAAGCCCACAAAGTAGGGTTAAGTTGGATGTGTCAGTCACAACTAGCGTCATTGACTGTCTTCTTAATAATTTTGATCATTGTCTTATTGGAGGCCTTAGATTGACTATTTTCTTGTAGGTAATATGGCATGGAGAAATGGTGTTGAATACAGAATTGTTCACATAACTCATGAACATATTGATTTTTGAAAGGATGCATGTTGTCTGTGATGATGGACTGTGGAATACCATATCAACAGATGATGTAATTAAGGATAAATTTGGAAAAATAATTTATGGTTATGTATGTAAGGGGGACGGCTTCGATAGACTTAGTAAATTACTCAGTAGCAATGATAATGAATTTTTTCCCATTGGAAAAGGTAGGATGTATTTTTCCCATGAGGTCGAATCCCCATTGCGTGAAGCACCAAGGAGAAGTAATCAGTCAAAATTCCTATGCTAGTGCATGAATCAAATAACTATGTATCTGACATTGGCGACACATTCTGACAAATTTGAGTGCATATTTTTCTATTGTCGGCCAATAATACCCAAGTCTCATTATTTTTTTGTCTAAAGTAAGTCCACTCAAATGAGATCCACATATACCCTCATGTAACTCTCATAAGGTCATTCGTGCTTCCTTAGTGTTGAGACATCCAAGGAGGGTGTTTTCAAAGAAACAATGGTAAAGGGTGTCACTGACGATGGTATATCAGGTGGATTTTTGGATAAAGTACTTTCTTTGGTTATTGGACAAGTTGGGGGGAAGGGTTTGGGACTTGAGATAGTCATAGATATCCTAATACCATTGAGAATTGGGACCAACAATATTGCAAACCATCTATGATTTTGGTATGTCATATGCAGGGACCAACAATTGTTCTACCAAGAATTCAAATTGTGGCACATTACTTGGAATGTCTAGGAGAGAGCCAATTGTGGCCATTGTGTTTGCTGCCTTATTTTGTGTTCTTGGAACTTGCTCAAAATTCACCATGTGAAAATATGTCTAGAATCTATCAACCATTCATTTGTAAGGAATTAATTTCTCATCCTTGGTGTCACAGTCGTCACTGAATTGGTTAATGACCTTAGACTTGAAGTGTTTTGATTTTCCATTTTATGGCCATTCTGAGTCCCGTGACAAGTGCCTCATATTCCACAATATTATTTGTACATGGAAAATAAATGCAAAATGACTTAGTGATGGATTCACCTTGTGGAGTGATAAACAATATTCCTACTCCCGAACCATGACTGGTATGAGATCCATCAAAATATAGTCTCCAAGGTGACTTAGGTTCTATATGAAATATTGACTCATCTAGGAATTCTGCTACTAGTGGATGATTGCCTTGTATAGGTGCATCTGCCAATTGGTCTACTATCACTTGTCCCTTTATAGCCTTTCGTTCCACATATTGAATATCATATTTACTCAAGATCATTATCCATTTAGCCAAACGTCTTGTCAATGTTGTGTGGCTTAGGAGATATTTCAAGGGATCAATCTTTGCTACTAAGTGTGTTTGGTGATTCAACATGTAGTGTCTTAATTTCTTAGCAACAAATACAACTGCTAGACAAGCACATTCAATGGATGTATAATTTAGCTCATATCTAACCGATGTATGACTAATGTAGTATATGGCCCTTTCCTTTTCATCATGGTTGTTTTGTGCCAATAATGCCCCCAGTGTTGAAGTTGTTGCAAAAATGTATAGAATCAAATGTTTCCCTTCGATTGGTGGAATTAGAACAAGTGGTGGAAATAGATAATCTTTTATTTGTTGGAAGGCCTCTTGACATTTATTAGTCCACACAAAGAGGATACCCTTGCATAAAATATTCTAAAATGGATGACACTTTTCGGCTAGTTGTGCTATGAAATATCAGATAGATTGTAACCTGCCTTGTAATGTCCTGAGTTCACTTATCCTTTTTGGAGGAGTCATGACTAATATGGCTTTCACTTTGGTAGGATTGACCTCAATGCCTCTACAAGAAACAATGTACCCCAAATATTTTCCTGATGTCACACCAAAGAAACATTTCTTTGGATTCAAGTGAACCTTGTATTCTTCAAGTCTCTTGAAGATTTTGTCTAACACATTCAAATGATTTTGTTGTGTGAATGTGTGATGCATATGTAGGAATGTGCCTTCCAGCCATTTGAGTTGATATTTGTGGGATATTTTGGCTATGAATATTTTGGTGTCCAAATGAGGTCATATGTTGTGTATTCTAATTCCATTGTCCAAATTGTTGGAATTGTCCATGGGGAGCATTTGTGTTTTAACCTTGGGAAGTATTGGTATTAAGTTGTGACAATATGTTGACATTTGGTTGTGGCCCTCTAATGAAAATACATCATTTACTTCCTTTGAAATGATTGAATGAGGTAACAATGAAAGGATTTGATGATGATGCACCCATGGCACTAGATGAAGCTCCAAATAGAGGATTTGAAGAGCTTTCTCCCATTGATGAGGATACAAAGGTAGCTCCAACTAATTGTGAGGATGTTGTTGACATTGATTGTGATATAGCTTGTGACATAGTTGGTGTCCCTTGAATGGATGTTGCATTGATTGTATTGGAAGTATTTTGATTGGAGGTGCCACTAGAGGTAGCATTGATGGTGTTTGTATTATTTTGTGTGGTGGAGGTATTGTTTGTGTTTTATTGAGTTGTTGAGTGTGGCTGATTGTTTTGTGTCATGTTGTTGGGAGAAACAAGTCTTATGGTGTTAATGTCAAAGCCTCGTGGTAACTTGGCCCCTTGGTCTAGGAGCATAGCTAAATATCTATTAGGATAATTCAAGACCAATTCCCTTACAAAGGAAGCTACTTCTAGATTTTGGGCTGCACCCTCTAAGTCTTCTGCATATACTTGTCCATGTTGATCCCTATGTATGAATGGTTCCAAGGGGTTACGCAACGAAGATGGCATGTTCATGTTGCTGAAAGGATTGATAAAGGATGTGGCATGGCTAATGTTCTAATTCATGTCATTGGAAAAGATGTAATCATTGGGGTCTTGTGCAAAATTAGCCATTTGTCTTCTTTTTCTTTGAAGCCTAGTTTCAACCATATAAGGAATTTCTCAAATTAGGAAGAAGGATGAAAATGACAACTAAATGATGACACTATGTTTTGGAATTTTTCAAATAAGGGATGCAAATGCAAACTATTTTTTTGGATTTTTGACAATAAGGAATGCAAATGCAATATGAAAATGTTGTCTAAAGGAAATGACAAATGTCAAAGGACAATGAAGACTAAGATGACAGATTATGACACTAATTTTTTTTTTGTATTTTTGGAATAAGGTATGCAAAATGAGGACTAAGATGACTTGAATGTCTAAGATATGAAAATGAAAATGGTCTAAAATGATTTGGAAGAAGGTTACTCAACTACCCTAAGCTTGAGCTATGACTTAATTTTGTAATATCAAAGGACTTGTTTGAAGGACTAAATGACAATGACAAGATGACTAAGTGAGGTTTCCTAACTTGACTTATGAGTTGGAGAGGTCTCACAAAAGGACAATGACTAAAGAAAATAATGATGACTAAGTCCAATGATAACCTACTTTTGAAGGAAAATATTTTTGCAAAGTAAGGTAAGGTTTTCCTAATCCAAAATCTACAAATGAAATGAGGACTTAAGGACTAGTTTATGACTAAAAATGAAGATGATGAATTCTAAGGATGAACCTAAAATTTACATAAATGAACCTATGGTAAAATTCAAACTAGATTGTGTAAGAAATGGAAGATTTGAGCAATTTTGTTTTTGTTTTTTGATAGAGGCTGCTATAAAAAGATGTTTAATGATGGGTTGGACAAGTTTTTTTTTGTGTTTTGGTCTGCAAAAGTGTTTTAATTTCTACTAGGAAAATTTGTCTCAATTTGGAAGATGCATCTCAAGTTTAGCAAATGTAGTTTTCTAGAAAACAAATGCGACTTAGAAAAATAATTGTGGCATTCTGTAAAGTGAATGTGGTTCAAACCAAGAAGATGTGTTGCCAAAAATGACAAATGTGCCATAATAAAGTGAATGCATTATAGACAATAGAAATGTATGGCAGTGAATGTGACTAGATTCAAATGCGGTTCAGTAAAAAACATACAGTTTAGAAAGAAGCAAATGAATTTTATAAGAGAGATTACATCACAGAAAGCTTCAAATGTGGTTCAACAAAGTGAATGTGTTGGACAAGATAGTAAATGCATTATAGGAAAAATGAATGTCTAGTATGTTTACCAATTTGACCAAATTTTGAAGTTGTCACAAGTTGAATATTTTTTTCTAGATTTGTGAAAAGTGTTTTTTTGTTTGAATGTTTGAGAACACATTCAAAAAACACAATATTTTTTCTTTGATCAAGAACAATAAAGACAAACACAATCCTAGGTTAAGCAAGGACAATATTTGCTAGATTCCATGTGGGTTTCTCCAATTGCACTTATTCTTAGCATGTGAATTAATAAGATTGGCTGCACAGGACCCCCCTTAAATTGCACTCACTTCTCAGGCCAACCAAGCTTCCAAATCCCATAAAACTCCCATGGTAGGGTGATCACCTCTACTTGGAACTACGAGAATGTAGATTCCTTCACAACCTCCATTGTTGTGCTAACAAATAGAAATGATTTTGGCTACTACACAAATTTTTTTAGTAAGGGACCCACGTTTGAGTGGCCACACATGGGGAAAATATTAAGCTTCGTTAAGGAGGAATTCCAACCTAAAGAGGTTATGCTCAATAGGGTTTTGGGGAATTATAATTTGTTTGTATGACACATTCACACTCATAATCCTAAGTTTTCCATTAGGATTCACATTTATATAATGGTCGGGAATAGGTCAGCCAAAAATCTCTATTGTCAGTTTGAGTCACCTTGGGGTGTGTATTTTTTCCCACCAAGGCCTAATTCCTAGAGTAAATAACTATTTCTCTTACACCTAGGATCACACAAGTGTGCAAGGGGAGAGGATACTTTGATTATTGAATCTGGGTAAACATAAAAATAGATGGGTCTAGTTTTCTAATCACCTAGTTTGCACAAGGTGAGAGAATAATCACCTACCACCTTCAAGCACAATCAAGAAAATGTTCTTTTTAAAGCACCAATGGAAGTGTTTTCTAATCTAAAAAATAAATAAACACAAGTGTTTCAAAGTAATAGCCTTGGTCAATTGAACCTACAAAACAACTAGTTAGTAGTTTCAAGGAGATGCATTGGACCCATGAAAGACTCAAAACCACATGTTGCAATAGTCCATTAATAACTAAAACCCCCTAAACTAACAGATTGCAGAAAGGAATAACAGATTGCAAAAAGAAATCAAGAAGATTCTGGAAAAATCTGAAAGCAAAAGTTTACCAACTGAATGTGTCACAGCAAAGTGATTGTGTCACTCCATACAACAAATGTGGCTCGGTTTTATATTCTGGAATCTAACAGGTAAATGTGTCAACCTACAAAGCAAATGTGTCTTAGGTCTATAGGCTAGAATCTAATAGGAAAATTTGTTGACTTGCAAATTGAATGTGTTGTGTCCTAGCAAATGCATCACTATGCAAGCCATATGCATTGTAACAGAGCATATGGGTATGTGCAGGATCATGACGGGCCAAAAAGTGCCGATATGATGGGTATGTGTAGGGTATGTGGCTGATGACTTTTTTTAACCCAAAATTTATGAAATGAAAAGGGTTTTTAAAGGAGATTATCAACTTTCCACTAGTATAAATTATGCTTTACTTTGAATTTAGTAAATTATTATTTTTCATTTTCTATTTGAATTATGACTAAAGTCCTTATTGATAGGTTGATTGAAAAACATCTATAACTTTTAAATGGTATCACATTTTTTGAATTCAAAACATGCATCACATTCTATGCTTCACATGCTATAAGATTAACAAAAATGAATTTCATGAAGTTTTGACCAGGTTAAGGTGGTCAGACATACAAGTTTTTATATTTTTAAAAATTTGTAATAAAAAAAATCATAATTAATTATTTACTTGGAAAAAATTACAAAAAAAATGCATCACATCAGGACATGAGTCCTCTACTTTTATCTAAAATATTATAAACAAATAGTATCATTTTATTGTGGTTAGCATGGTCAGACATACATGTACTTATTTTTTCCCTAAAATTTAAATACAATTGCATTGAAATTTTAAATTTTCACCTAATAGATTTTTATTTTTTTAAATAAACCTAGTAGTTTAGAAACTACATTAAATTTTCTACAGATTCTATTCTTACATTTTAAATAATATAGATAACTTATTCAAATTTTTACATCAAGTTGCCTAACTCTAATTTTTTTGAATTTCTTGCCACTTAAGGGCCTATTTTTTCCATGATGATCCTACACATACCTGTATGTGCCATTTGAAGTAGCAAATGAGTCGCAAAAACTCAAATGCTTTTCTTTACAAGACAAATACATTGTGGCCTTAGTTGTGCCTGCAAAACAAAAAATTTCATATGGAAAAACAAAAAGTGTTCAATTTTGGCTTCGGGTTCACCAATGTAACTAAGGGAAATTCTTAAGGTTAGCAGATTAAATGCAAAAATACAAAAACCCAAAGCAATAATGAAGTGCAAAGGAAATAACATGAAAACTAATGAAAGATCTCAACCAAAAGTCTTCATTCTCCATGGATGATCTCCATTATACCTTCTCAACTTGCTGGGAATGTGATATTTCCCTTAGATTTTATGTGAGCAATGTAATGACTATGACAAGCCCTAAGAAAATGTTGAAGGATTTTAATCTAAAATGACCTCACAAATGCAACTAGCAAGTATGAAGTATGCAAAAAAAACCTAAAATGACAAAATAGCAAGAACATGAGTTGACAAAACATGAACATGAGGTTGCAAGATGACATGAGATTGCAAGATGGCATGAGATGACAAGTGAGAGAAAAATTGCCATTTTATAGAAAATGCAATTTTAGATGAATGGCCAAGATTGAAGATTGAAAAATGCCCTAGAATCAATGGACAATATTTAATAACACAACCCACAATTAGGGTTAGGGCAATATTAGGTCAAATTCAAAATGAGTGGACAAAATTCCATTTGAAAAAATCAAATCAAGGGCTGAAAATGCATGTAACAAGGAGATAAATTGGCATAGAAGAAAAGGTGGCTAGAAAATCAAATAAAAATAGAAGTTGTTTTATTTTTGGAGGAAAAGGACTATTTTGAATTAAAAATTGATTTAATTGAAAAAGGTGGGGTCACATGATAGTAAATTAATTTTGAATTATTTACTAAAAGAGGGGAAATAGAAAGAGGGACAATTTAAATAAATGGTTTTATTTAAATTTAGAGGAAAAGTCAAACAAGACAATTAAATAATTAATGAAAATTATTTAATTAGGGGAAAGTGGCCAATAATTAAATAAATTAAGAAATTTATTTAATTATGAGAAGACATTAGACATTAATGGTGTATTTAAGTAAATAAATAAAAAATTATTTATTAAATAATTAGGAAGAATTATGGATCAACATAATTAAATAAATTTAAGGATTTATTTAATTATGGAAAGACATTAGAAGATTAGTGACGTATTTATTTAATAATCAAGAGGAATAAAAAGACACGAATTAATTAAATAACTATGAATTATTTAATTAATAGTTGAAAGTGGACCATAGACATAGTTAAAATTTCTTAATTATGCTAAGAAGAAAATTGATGAAAATAGAGCTTGTAGGCCTAGGTCATTTTTATGTGTCTACAGATACTACCAATAGCAACAATATAAAACCCATAATGTGTGCCAAGGGTATCTTGTGACTCATCATACTTCTCCCTATCTAAATTATTTATAAACAAGGTCTCTTTCGTAATGAAATTCATGTGGTTTTGGTGTTCCAAATTGACCAGTTCGATGAGTCCTAAAGAATAGCCAATTTCTTATGCTCAGACTCAAAGAGGGATTTGGCCAACGGACAAGATTAATTCAAAGACTAAAATATCCTACACTTCCAGCTTTATAGGACTAAGGTGGGTCACCCTTTACAATGCCTAAAGACTCAATTCAACTATACATAGACATTGTTTTTTATAATAGATAACTCTCAATTAAAATATACCAAGGAAAGTATTAGCAACTTCAAATCTAGTTAAATGCTTGGTATCTCAACACTCACTCAACAATTGGGAAGCATAATTCAACACTAAATGTAAACTCAATTATAGAATTTAAAATGATTTTGAATTTATAAATTGTTTTTGAGATGCATTAAGCTGAATGACAAATCAGTGCCTAATTCTAGGCCATGGAGTCAAATGCATAATCATAAAAAGAATTCATCAGCAAATGAACTTCAACCAGTGGATTAAAACTACTAATACATTACACCAATAGATCCACTCCTATTATTAATCAAATTCTTCTTATAGATCCACCCTACACACTTGAAATCACAATTATCTACTCAAAGTAATTTAACCATTTCTTTGAAATAGAACCATGAAAAAATAATTAAATCTCACAGAAATTGAGATGACAAATTCTAAATACTTTGAATTATTAAATTCATATGACTAAATGTGTACAAATATGGAAACAATTTGAAGACCTTCATGCTTTTATTGCACAAACTAATTGATATTTACTCATGAAATCAGAAATTATAGCTTACATACTCAATTCATGACTCAAACTCGGCGTTTCTCTATCTATCCAACCCATACAAAAATTCAAAACCCTTTACAATGAGAAGAGAATGAGAATAAAATAAAACGAAAGAAGCCCAGGAACTGATTCTTTAATGGAATCTCGAAGCTTCATCCACCTTTAATTAGCAACATGAAATGAAAAGCCTCTCTCTTCTCTCTTCCTTTGCAATAAAACCACTTTATTCTGAAACCAATCTACAATAGAAAAAAAACCACTTCTCTATTTGCTATTTTTTTCCCTGTAGTGTGAAAATAATTGTTTTTCCTGTGAAATCCTTTCACTTTTCCCTTTTATTATGCATCACTATAAATATTTACCACCAACAATTAAAGTTATATCACTTTATAATAGAGCCTTTGATTTATTTAATCTCCAACAAAAAACTCACCATTTAGTTATGAAGCCTCTTAAAACATTCATTTAGGCTATTAAAATATTTCATGTGTGCTTTCTCACATTTTAGTTTACATTTAAAATGTTTTCCTTTCTCATAGTATAAACCATCAAATATTCTACTTTGGGATTTTAGAAAATATTTGCTTGTGAAACTTTGATTTTCACTCCACATTTTGTATTCAAACTCTTCTCTTATTGGGAACATATTTTTATTTTTTAAATGTTCCTCCTTCACAATTTTACTAGGCCCACCCAAGGCATCCCCGCACAAGCACTTTGAACTTTACCATTAACAAAGTTGTTTTGTTTTAACATTCACTGGGCAAAGTAAAAAAAATTTCAAAATAACACCCTCTATTTTAAGGATACCTTTATTGGTGAAGATTTTAATTTTCACCTGCAACCATGAAATGTTTCCCATGCCTTAATACCTCCTCACGGGCCCACCTCAAGGTCACATACACCACACAGCCCATTTTCTTGCATCACCCTTAGCCTCACGCAGTGCATGAGATCCTTCCACATGGCCTTGATTCACACTGGTCATTGATTTTATTTCTTGGCTCTGTTTTGTGCACAAATGTTTCCTCCATTCTCTGTAACTCTTCCTTACATTCCATGGTGGCATTTCCATTGCAAAATCAAGTAGAACTCCTTTCACAATATTTTCCCATTCCCATCTACTCACACTCATCCTGTGTAAAATGATTTGAAACATCGAAAGGACCCCTTTTAACTAACACACTGATAGTTTGGATTCTGTGGATTTTTCATCATGCATGAGGATAAGGGAAATGCTATTTACCCTATTCATGTCCCACCATCTAAGCTTCGAGTGATGACAAGAATCCTTGGTATTTTATCTACATAAAGGAACACATTGCAATGCAAGATAATAGGCGGACTTGGCTCCTCACAGTTCATGTTAGAGTCATCGGGATTCATTAAAAACTTTACCTACTCACCATTTTACCTTGCATTCATTTTGAAGTATTTGCCTCATTTCATGTTTAAAAGCCATTGGATTTGGAACTTTAATATATTTAGTCAACTTGAAGACATCAAGTGCAGCTTGAGGATCTCTGCCCTAATTCTATGTTCTGTAGAACTTCATCACTCAACCATGGCGGAACCAAATAGACACATAGAGAAATTAATTTACAATTGTATCATCCTTTTCATTGATTCCCTGAATGGAAGGTTTCCCCTTAGCACTGTGCGACATCCATTGTTCTATTTACATTAGGCTTCTAGCACATGAGCTTGCCAAAGATGGTTTTTTGATAAATTCAAGGAAATCACCTACTATCAATTGTTGATCCCCTTCAACAACATGTTGTTTCCCTTTGAAATGCTGCAACTAAAAGCTTTTGCATTATAAACCAACATTGAAACCTAATATCTAATTTGAGGGCACCCTATGTATGGTTCTTTTCCTTCTTTCTCTGCACTCTTGTTGCCATTCATTCTCTTGCAAATGAATCACATCCTTCAATATAAACCTAATTCATGTAGGAAATGCTTGGTTATTTTCCATTTCTATCATTCTCTCACAATAAGCATCAATATGCTCTTTTGATTTTGGATGGTCAATCATATACCCAATTGTACTCATCAATTTAAATGAAGATTCAACATTTTTCTCATTTGGCTTTTGATATTCACCAAACAATTTTTTGATTCATTCATGCATTATTCTTTTAGTCAACATAATCTCCTTATATAGTTCACCAATAAACTATATATTTCCTAGCACCCGCCTTCTTTGTGTAGAAAACATTTGATCTACTTTATCCACTTTAAAATGCACTCCTCAATTATTTTGAGATATGCAGCCACATATCAAGAAATCTGAACAATATTGGCCTATAAATGGTTTTCCTTCTCAGTGTTATGTAATATTTCTGACAACTTAGCAAGATTAAATAGTGTTGTGACTTTATCCCATGATGACTTCAAGTGAAACAGCACCTCCTTGTGCATTATTGCTCCATGACACTGAAGTTCTTAGATTGAATTGGTCAAACATGTTACATGCCTTATATACACTTGCATATGCTTCCTTTGCTACAAGAAGACACTGAGCAATTATTTTTCTATCCTTTTGAAACATTTCATCAATTACAATTTCACAATCGTTCAAAGCATGTCGGGTACCCATGTGGGCCCCACTAAAAAAAAAAAAATTCAAACAAGTTTCATCTTGAATTGATTTGAAACAGTTTCTTAATTCTCCCAAAGTGAAAAAACAATCTAGGTTGTTGCTAAAATGTTCTTTCTAGAATATTTGCACAGTGGTCAAAACTGGCCAAGTGGGCTCTAGAATCGCCCTGGGAAACTAGTCAAATGCCTTTCTGGAGCCATGAAAACTTATAGGAATGTAGAAATTTGACCCAAGAATGGAGTGCAACAAATGTCTTGGCAAAAGAGATCTAGAGGTGCAATATTTTCAATATCAAAGTTGCTCAGTTATACTTTTCTACAACTGCACCTATTCAAAACCAATTAAAACTCACCCAATCATCATTTTGAAAAAATATCAAATCACCACCTAGGAAGCTGCCACTATAAACATAAGCTCATTTGGGTACACTAAGAACATGTGAAAGAGGAATTTTCTTCAATCACCATTCTAAACTAGATATTAGGGGTCAAATTTGACCACCTTGAAATTTTTTGAAAATGCAAATGTGAAAACATAGCAAATTGTGTTTGCTTTTGATTTTGAAAAAATAGAAAATTAGATCCCAAGGCTTTGAAACTAGACCAGGGAGCACATGAATTTAGGTAGAATGGAAAACAACAATCCTTTTTTCTTGAAAATCATCTAGCTATGAAATATCAGCTCGAAAAAGAGGCCACTTCATAAAACTAAAAGTTTGCAAATAGCAAAAAAGTGCCAAAACCCTCCAGCTTCACTTTTCAAAACCCTATCAAAACTCATCATGGGGAGCTGAAAATTGACATTAGCATTCAAATATGTCAATTAAATGTGTCAACCAATGGGTTTGGCTAGAAAATCAACTAGCTCGAAATTGTGACCTCCAAATTAGGTCACTTGAGTAGTTTTTTTAGGTGCACTTTTGAGTGTGCGAAGGAAAAAATTTCAATATGGGCACTTAAAATTTTGGAAACTTTTAAAGTCCCAACATGTGTCTTGAGGGATCAACCATAACACCTATTACGACATTACCATTCATGTGAGCATGAATGTAAAGTGGTGAAGTCTCCTTCTTCAAGGGAAAATCACATGAGGTGAATGTAATTTTAGGGGCAACATTCACATGCTCTATAGGAAGAACAAGAGTGAATGTGAGTAGATTCACATATTCAAATGGGGTGAAGACAAAAGATGATGGAGTAACCAATTTATTTGAGTTTGATAGTAAAGGATTTGTGTATATCTACAACTAGAGGTTAGGATTTTCTATAGACTTGTCTGAGGCCTTTTTTCTATCGTCAATGTAGATAGTTATGTCATCAATGTGTTCTTACATCACATGATGCAAAAAAACACTTCTTTTGGTGTTATGTCCAACAACATAGTGGTATTGAATTTTTTTTTTATGATTCATAGAATTAAGGATACAACTCAGAAAGTGGTTGAATCTTTGGTAATGTTGTTACTTTATCTTTCAATAATTTTTGCAAGACATTGATATATGACTCTAACAATTTAGTAAAAGTTATATTATGTGAAATTAATTATTCTTATATGATGGAATATAGACCTACTTTTCCATGACCTTGTTCTTGCTAGAGACTGACATGACTGAGTGGCTATCCTAGAGGGAGTGGAAGGATAAATCCCCATACTAGACAACTTATTGATGGCACTCTCTCAAAGTAGCATATATATGCATGAATGAGGGATATTTCATTAAAATAAACTTTTCTTATAGTGCAAGCTGTAGGCTCCTGAAAAAACTTTTTAGACATCAGAATTGGGTGGATGATAAGAAATTTGATCAAATATAGCTTGATACTAAGCTATGAAATTAGTTAACTTATCATGGGTTCCTTGCTTACATCAAACAAGCTCATTGAACATGATCTTGTGCCCAATGTTGGCATAAAACTACAAGAGAAAATAATTAGGAAGCTAGTGAAAAGAGAAAAATTGTCTAGAAAGGCACAGTACCATTCCAAAAAAGCATCCTTGAGAGAGCATAAGAATTGCTTGGCCAAAAGAGCATCATTATGAAAGAAATTGGTACAAAATGCATTGAAGGATGAGACATGCATCCACAAATCCCCATGACCATTATACTTTTGGAATTTTGGGATATCCACCCCCTAAGGGATAAGATTTTTTAGAATGGAAATAGAAAGAGGACTATAATAGTAAAAGAATTGAAACATAGGCTAGGAGGAAGAACTAGCCAAATTCACTAATTGATTCTACATGCACCTCATTTTCTACAGAAGCGCATTGAGAACTAGATCAATAGATGAGTAATGACTAGTAGAACTACCAATAGAATCACCAATGCCTGTACCAGTACAACCCCTAGTTCCAGCACCACTAGGGGTATTGGCATCAACACCAAAAGAGGAACAAACACCAACACTGATAAAGGAACCAACAAAAGAAATAAGGATACTCTAAAATTCAGATTTAGAATAACTAAAACCCAAAGGCACCATATTTACTTTAATATTTTGACTATGCTCAAGTACAATGGTTGTGTTAGTAAAGGGAACAATGTTAGCCATACACATTGACACCCTAGGCATTGAGGTTTCTAGATATTTTTCAGTGATCTTCGATCCCATATCTTGAGTAGAACTCAAGCTAGAGGTGTAGGAGGGAACATGAGCTTCTATAATATTAGTAATATCATAAATAAGAACCACATCCCTTCAATATTTAATTAATAGATATTTTAGATTTTCAACCATGAGAGCTACTTGGGAAAAATCCTAATCTCATGCCAAGAAACCATGAGCTAGTCTCATCTCATATCCAAGGAGTAAACCTTCTCTGTAGGAACTCTAAGAGAAGCTTCATATTCCAAGGAGGAGGTAGAGGTTGACCATGAGGAAGAAGGGTTAGGCACATAAGTCATATATTTGATGACAAAAGGCATGTATCTAGTGAAACTTTTCTCATAGTGAACTCCTTGAAAGAGGTGTTGAAATAGGGAGGACTGAACCTCATAGATCCCATGTCTAGATTCTGATAAATTCTTCTAACAAAAAGGATTAATGTAGTTGAATAGGAAATAAATCTCATAGAAAGCATCACAACATACTACCAACTATGTAACCTAACATGTGAGCTTTTTTTTTTAAGGACAATGAGAGAAGGGTGGTTCATGACAGGTTCACCAAAATGTGAAATGGGATTATATACTCCTAAGTTCAAAGACAAACAACATCAAAAGGTAGTGAATTACCCTCAATCACCTCAATGAAAAATGTTTGAAAAAATGGGATGGAAAATGAAGGACAAACTAGACTATATTTTTTGGTTTTTAGGATGGAGGAATTTAGGAATCTGGTGAACAAACCACAAAGGTGTTGGGTGATAAACTCACTAAATATCAGTTAGATGACATCATCATGGTAGATGGATGATAGTGTGATGTGTTGTCATCTCAAGGATGTACTAGCATCTCGTATAGACAAAGAGTAAGAATCTGTAACCTATAATGCTTAGGGCTTGCTAGAAACTTTAGTACTAGAATCTGACAAGTTTAAAAAAAATGATAGAATTCTATAAATGCATAAAAATATGGAAACTACAACAAGAATAATAATATAAATGTGAGATAAACTAACTACAATTAAAATGACAAGAAGGGGGATAGCAAAATAAAGTTCAGGGTAGGTCCAACCTCACAAGCTCCTCACAAATGACATACTAACACAAAGAAATGGGGAAATGTTGGTGTTGTATTTTGAATTTTTCCTTAGTAAAACCCTTGCTTTGGTGTTTACACCTCTGTAGACAATTAGACAGACCACAATGTAGAAAAAATGATAAAGAAAGAAATAGATGAGACATATACAAAAGCAAAAAAACAATATGCTAACTATAAGATTGATAATGCAATGAAACAACAAAGAGTTACCCTCCCTTCTACAAGGTTGAAGAAGCTAAGAGGAAGGAAAAAAATTTCAATAACATGATATGATCATATAAGAGTGATGTACAAATTGAAACCTACAAAAAATGGTGTAGAGAGAATGGAAGTAATAAAGGAGTGGAAAAAGATTGAAAGTGAAGTGTGAAGTTGCAAGAAGTGTTGGAAGTGTTGAATAGAATGAGAAAGTGAGTTCAAAATGAGATTTTAGAGGCAAGTGAGATGTTTTCAAGTTGGTTTGTAGTCACATGGAATATTACACTTTGTGAGTGACATGAAATGTAATGTCCCAACATCCACTAACTCAAGAATCTATAAGAGACATTCATGCAACAAACAAATGTTTATGTAGCATGAAAGTGTCCTAGTAAAAATTCCCTCTACTGATAGAAAATGACAAGATATGAAAAGGAAAAAAGTCTTATGACAACAACATTTAGTATTATCAATGTTATAAGGATAAAGTAAGGGTTTGTTATGGGAAATTTCACTAGGGTGCAATTTTACACCATAACATCTTGCATATGAGTTAATATCAATAGTCACATAGGATAACATAGAAGAAGCTTGTAGCTATGTGACTCTTAAATTCCATTGGTGATTTTACTTGCTCACTCAACCATAACTATTAGTATATCATAATAAATTATTTTAGTTGAACCATAGTAACTAATCCTAATATATTGCAGTAATAACATTTCAAATCAATTACTACCTTATCAAAACCTTTGCCTACAACAATGGTGCAAGAGCCCCTATTTGATTTCTTACCTCCATGAGACCATTTGTAAATAGTTACTCTATTTTTTGTATTGGGTCTTATAATAAGGTTTATCAAACCATTTTAGAGGTGTTTGAGTTTGAGGAAGTCATATTTTAAATCATTTTTCAAATAATATTTAAAGATGTTCCATATTGTAAAAAATTGTAAAAGTTACTAAAGAAAGTTGTCAAGCAACTTGTCAAAAAGTGTCATTAAGGTGTTTTGTCAACAAACTAATCAAAAGGAGGTTGAAAATAGTTGTTTTTGGTTGGAAATTTATAAAGAAACCCTCCAAAACTCGAATTGGTGGTTGGAGACATTATTTTTGAAGTTTGATGAATGGAAACCTCAAATTTTGTGTGCATTTTTTGATTCTTACATTGCTTTTAGGCTGAAGTTGTGCATTGTACATCCTAGTATGGACTCATATGATGGATTATAATATATGGATGGAAACATATTTGTTTCTTGTTTACAATTATTTTTGTTTCATTGAGTTTTATTGAGTTTTGTGGGAGATATGACTATTTTGGTGAGACTAGCCTATTTTAACAGTATTGTGTAGAATTTGTAGTCTAAAAAATGTGATGATACGGATTGTACATTATATATTTTGAATATAAAAAAAAAATTATTTTGTTTCCATGTGAATATACTTTAATTTTCTTCAATTATCATCAAATTTCATTAAATTTTGAATAAGGTATGACCATTTTTGTGAGGGTAGGTTTGAACCCTACCTAGGGTTTGCAAGTTTGAGAAAAATGCAATAACTTTATTTTCCACCATTGGATCTTCATAAAAATTAGAGAAAATTTCTATAATTATGTTGTCTTAAATATCACTAGAGTGATTGGATTAATTATTTGTTTTTTGAAAGTTATTAATGACAGTTTGTTGCATTAAATAGTGGGTTGCCATGGCAATGTTTCCAATGTGATCTAGAATGCACTTAATCATTGTTTGAGATGAATCATTTTATGAAAGTTGTCAAGTGAATTAATTTTGTTGCATATTTGTCATTTTTGATGATTTATCAGTTGTGTTATTGCAAAGTAAGCCAAGAATTCCTAAGAGCAATAATTTTGTGTCATTGCTTTGAATGATTGGTTGAGTTCAATTGTGATCCTCCTAGCATTGCATCAAACAATTATCTATGAAATCACAAAAAAATTGTATCACTTTAAAAACCATCACAAATGAAAATTTATAACTCATTAAAGATCATCTTGATAAGCACATATCTAGATATACACATATGATATCCTTTCTTTAATAAAAATATAGCCACAACTAGCAATAATCAATCATCATTTGATGAATATCTAATGATAACCAAAGTAGATTTATGTTGCAAGGTGTGCACCCTTGGTATCCTTGTTTTGTACAACACAACACTTAGATTCATGACATGGCTTAACCACCTCTCATGGATTCGTTAATGTTGGTGATTTTATCGGGCATTAACATGTTGATCTTTTGGTGCAAGGGAAACCATCTATGCAATAATTGGTATTTGAGCCTAGTGTAGACACTAAAAATTGTCCTAGACCTACAACTCCTAATTTCTCCATCAATTCCCCTTTCACTTTTCATGATTAAATAATTTTAATTATTCAACTAATTCATTTCTATCTCAATTCCTCCTTTATTAATTAAATAAATTATATTTATTCAATTACATCACTAAGGTCTTTCCTCTATAATTAAATAGACTTTATTTCTTTAATTGTTTCCACTTTCAACTATAATTAAATAGTTATATTAATTATTTAATTATTCACTATTAGCTTTTCTGTCACAAATTAATTAAATTTTATTTAATTAATGATTCATCTTTTCTCTCTTTTTGAATCAAATTTCTATTTAAATCAAAAAGTTAACTCATCTTTTCCTTTTGCAATGAGATAATGTTTCCATTATTTCAAAATGTAAATTCCTTTTTGAATGAATTGATTTTTTCAATTAATTTCCCCTTTCTCTTTCACTTCCAATCTTATCCCATCTCATCTTGATTAATTGCATCCATTTATCAAACTAAAATTCAATTAATCTTGTATGTCCATTTGGATGGTGATGTATAAAAGAAGCCATTCTCTCCCATTTTGGGATTAACAACCATTATCTCCAAATTTCTTGCTTACAATTTGTAGGTATTTGCATAAGTTAACTACAAATTTGATGGCATATTTGCAAACGGAGAGACAAGAGAAGGAATCAACTTCAATGGGGAGTGTTTTATTTCATTTGCTTGTATTTTGAATTCTCTCATTATTTGTATTCTCTTGTTTTAGATTGTGTTTATATCTTAGAAGTGTTGGTTGTCACTTTACCTAGGCTAGGTTGATTTCCCCATCTTATATTTGGTGAATCTAACTTGAATCTTATAATTTTACAGAGAACTCAATTTTTTTTCTTGTTTTCTTTTGTTTTTTTGTAGGTTACAGCCAAGAACACGTACAAAATCCCATCATCTTATTTTGAGCACAGAAAAATGGGAATATAAACTATTAAAAAATGATTATCTGTGTTTTGTAGGCCTCACTTTTAGCTTTCTAAACTTTCAAATGGTTTAAAATTTCATTAAGATTTGAGAAATTTCTGGTCATTTTAGTATTCATTGCTTTTTAAATTTAGTTGTTAAAATCTCATGTTTTCTTTTTCCCATAACAATTTTTTCGTTTCTTATAACAATTTTTTTGTATGAAATTTTGGAAAAATACTTTTCGGTTTTTGAAGGTTTGAGTTTCAGCTCTCCATAGATTCAAACGATTCAAAATTTTGTTTAGTTTTGAGAAAGTTATCACTCAAGTTTTTTTTTGGGTTACTCATGTTTTGTTTTCACCATGTGGCTTTTATCAAGGAGAACTAACATGTGGTTTTGTAGGATTTTTGGCTTGTTTTTGATAAGAAACATTTTGTGTGTTTTTCAACACACTTTTTGAAGAGCTAAAATTGCATTTCATTCATTAGTTTTAAAATTTACAACAAATTGCATATTTCATTCATGGGCTTAAAATGAACAAAAAATTGCATTTTTCATTCATGGGTTTAAATTGAACAACATATTGCATCTTCCACATTCATGGGGCTTAAAATGAACGGAAAATTTGCATGAATTAGTCATTGGTCATAAAATTTACACCTACAATTTGCATCAAGCTCATAAAGTTAAAAAGAATCTACATTTTCACTCATAAGGATTAAAAAGAACAACAATATGCATTTTCCACTCATGGGTGTTAACATAAACTTGCATTTCATGTCATTGGTTTAAAATTTACAAAGTGCTTTCAAATAATAAGAAAGGCTTAAAATTATCCAGTCTTCTTCATGCTTGGTGGTTTGTAAGTGTCTTAGAAAGTGTGTATGCTCTCATCTCACACCCTTAGGTGATCTTGAGTGAATAAAAGAACCTCTTTGGCATTTGTAACATCACACCACATAGTTGGATTTGGGATTTAAAATGAACACCATGCGAGTGTAAGGAAAAGAAATTGTGTGTGTTCCCTCCTTGCACTTTACATGATCTGAGCAGTCAAAATACAAATGTAACTCCTTGCTTTTGTTTATCCTTAGAGGGCTTGCAACCCTGCTTCGAAAGGTGGGAATGACCCAAGTAGTAACGAGCTAAAGCCAAGCTCTTTCAAACCACTATATAAATTTGTGGTTACAAGGAAAGATTGCAATCAACGAGAAGCAGTACATGTTAACTCTCCCCTAGTATCTTTATGATTAAAAAATCCCTTTTTCGAAGGTTTGGAGACCTCTTGAGGGAGTTTGTCACAGTATCCCCTAAACTAGATGCTCTTACTAGAAACATTTGTGTAAAAAGACAAAATCCTTCTATTTGTTGGCACAAGAGGTTGGACCTCTGAAGCCATCCCACACTTTCACGGTTCATTGTAAAGATGGAAAATTTCATGAGATCCTTGTGGTCTTAGGGAATTTGTAACTTGGTATACCTTAGAAGTGAGTGCCATGGAAGGGTGAGAAAGTGCTACCTAGTTCCTAGGCTATCCACTCTAAATAGGTGCAACTAGAGAAATCCAAGTGGGAAGCCAATGAATATTGTCCTTGTCAACCATAGGGCTTATGCTTGTTGTCTACATGCATGTTACTTTGAAATCAAAATATTTTCACATCCAAACCAAACCCAAAACAAGTGCTTGTGACTATCTTCTATGTTTTCCAATGAAAATTCATCAAAATCTATTGAAATCGATTCAAAAAATAAGTCAGAACCCTCAAAATTGCAAAATCAACATTCTATGAACCACAACCGCAACCGAATGATAACCAAAATTTCATAAAATCCTTTTCCAAAACTAAATCAATTCATCATAACAATGATCTTGACTTCTAAACTAGAGACTTGCAATTTTTTTCCCATCCATTCCATCGCTTCCATTTAGGATTACATTGCATTCTAGGTTGCTTTCCTCATTCTTTTGCTTTGCATAAATTAATCCTAGATCTTAGGTTGCATATACCTTTTAGATTTTAAACAGAGGAAGACTATCAAGCCTTTGGACTATCCATGGTTTCTTATCCAACTTGTCATTGACCTTCATCTTTTAATTTATCAACCTTTTTCATTTTCATCTTGGTCAAAACTTGAGTTTCAAACTTGTGTCTTAGTTTAGACTCACCTTATCAAAATTATCATCTTGATTATCACAAATTTCAATGACATTTGGGTTTGTTATCTTGGACCTACATTAGCTTGGTTATCATTCTTTGTCTTAAATTTGAAGATTAATATACTTAGTGGCATCTTTCTAGTGCCATTTAGATTCATATCATACCCTTTGACCATAAGTTCATTATCATCCCATCAATCCTTGGTCTTGGACTCACATTGTACTTTCATTTTTCATCTTCATATCCCAAAAATACCAAAAAATCCAAAAAATATCACTTAGGTTGCATACCTTAGGCATTGGTGCATACCTTCCATTTCATTGGCGACTATTAGGCTTCATACCATCCAACACCATGTCTTGAATTCACCTTTATATGCTTACTAGTCAAGTTGAATACCAATTAATCTGCAATGGTCAAGCCCAACAAGTGATAGAATTCAAGAGACAATGGATTAATTCTCTATCCCAATCACCCACAACCCATAGTCAACCACCCATGTCTCCCTCTTACCAACAACTCATAAACCCTAGTCCTCCATCCAGCTACCCTCACTATGAAGAGTCCCTTAGCACAATACATTCCATTAATCCACAACAAACATCCACTTGCCACCCTTATCCTAACTTTGACAAGGGAAACCAATTTTCCTCTAATCCCTCCCAAGCCTCCATGTCCTATTCTAGTCCATCATTAAATCCCAAATCCAACTATGTGGTGTGATGTTACAAGTGGACAAATGAAGTTAAAATGGATCTCAAAAAAAATGGATCAAGAAAATAAAATATTCAAATCAAAAGGTCAATCAAAATGTGGAGCCACAAGAAAAGGGGAATCCAACATATAATAAATTCCCACCTCCTTCAAAATGGTCATCAAGCAAGGCATATAAAAGTGTTGGTTCCAAACACTATCCTAATAAAAATTCCAAACCCCGTCATCCACCATCCCATGTTTGGAAAATAAAAAGTGTTTCATCCAAATTTCCAAATAGTCCTCCCACATCTACCATCATCCATCATAATCCTACATCACGCCTACAATCTAAAACACATACCTCATGAATCCATCACATTTTGGTGATGACTCTTTATTGTAAGGACTCTTTGTTAAAATGCGTAGGACAATTGAGAGGGGGGGTGAATTAGTTGTCACACAAATTCCAATTCAAAACTTCAACACTTATTAATTCCACAACCACACTATTCTATTATTAAGTATGAATATGAAATACAAATAACAGAAAGTAAAATCAACATAATGAACACCAGATTTTTACATGGAAACCCCAATGAGGGAAAAAGCATGGTGAGGATTAAATCACAATATAAAGAGATTATAAAATTGAATACAAAGGCTCACTTCCAAGGGCTCACTGCCCAGAAGAGGACTCACTCTCCAAATACAAAGGCTCACTACCTACAAAAAGAACTCACTGTCCAATAGGTAAGCTCACTACATATAGATACAAAAGATAACAAAAAGATTCACCATGACAAACACATTCATAGCCTTGATCAAAAGATTGTTGAAACCTTCAGCTCACTGCCTTCATGAATCTAATAAAATGAAGTATTGTTGCCTCAACTAACTCACACACACTTCTACTTTTGATTTGTGACTTACTTCATCACTTTTCATGACTACCACATTCTTCACAATTCAACTTGCATTTACACCATCTTCAACCTTAGAAACTTTCTCCAAGGTCAGCCATATAACTTTATTTCATAAATTCAAATTAGGTCCACAATTCAATATTCCCACTATGGAAAAGAATGAGAGTGGACCAATAAAAAATATTTAACCAAAACCAAAAATAATGTCTTAGATCAACCACATGCTTCCATAATTAAATTTCAATTCTTCAAATGAAGTGTAAACATTAGGTCAACCAAACCTAATGAAAACACAAATGAACATTGATGTACACACTTCCCAACAAGACGATGACATGCAGACAACACAAAATTCTTCATTGTGCACAAGAACACATCAAAGATTCCTTTAGATACAACCGCAACAAGTGTAACAATATTCAAACACCAAACTTCTTCCATGATTCCATCCAGACTATGTGAGCACATAAAACAACTTAGAAACATGACTTCCAAATCACTAAAACACACACATCTTCTCCAAAACCAAGAGAACACCACTATAAGACATATTCAATATTTGCAAGATATGAAATTTAACAACAGAGGATTACAAAGTAGAAAAATTTCTCCAAATCCACATAAGACTAACTCTGCCAAAATAGTTCACACACTAGTGGACATAAGTTTCATAGACCATCACACCAAAAGCTAGAAATTGGGATATATCACCACAAGATCACCATTAGAAATCCTTCAAACCTGCACAAGAATAGGATCAACATAGGAGAAATGTGGAGCACAGACAAGAGCACACTCTGAACACATTCATCACTCTGACTTCTCTTCTTCATTAATTTTCTCAAAAGCACTTGAAAACTCATCAAACCAACACATCTGTAACACCATAAATATAGCTCCATGTACTCACCACATCTTAGAAGCATCTCAACTATATAGGTACAATCTAAACTATGTTGACATTAATGAAAATATTATTGAAAACACCATCAAACTTTCTCATACTTGCAACAGTCTCCCCCTTTGTCATTGATGGCAACACATGATGCGAAAAACCATCAAAGAAAACATCCTTCAATATTCTGGGAGAACACCTTCTCTTCCTCTACAATTATTTTTCACAACACTTTCTCTCCCCCTTTGACATCAATGGGGGTGGGTGCATGAATTTGGGTACCAATTTCATGACCACTTCTAAAAAAAGTTTGAAAATGCTATAAGGCAAGTGCATTATAATGCACTTGTGTTATAGCACATTAAAAGTAAAAAAAAAGGAAAATTTTTCATTTTCAATTTGACTATTTTCTTCTTTTATCTATGGCCAAAACCCCCAACTTTCACACTCACGTTCTAGGAGGAGGTATTGAGAAAAAATATTCAACAAGAGTTGCTATTTCTTTGCAAGGATGGCACGACGATGATGAAGAGGTGGGAGAGGTAAGTATTGTTTGTTGTTTGTTTTGAATTTCTTATTTTTAGGTTAATTTTGTTAGTTCTAGGTTATATTTGATATATAAATTTTGAATTTGTAGGAGATGCAAATGAACCCTCAAACCCACAAAATCCTCAACAAGAAGAGAAACCAAATCCTGAAGAACAAAATCCTAAACAAGAAAATCTATCTCAACAACAACCTCCTCCACCAATCCCTCAACACCCTCCTAGCAGTCAATAAAATCTAATGAGTGAGATTGAGAGAAACAAAAAGAAAATTAAGGATTTTATTAGTAGGTTGATTGGTCAAAATGGTTCAACCATAGAAGGAATGACCTCACAAATTCATTGAAAGATATGATAAAAAAATGTGGATTCAATTAGCAAACAAATAACTAGATGGCAAGATAGGAGGTAGGCGGCTAGGGCATATTATGCAAATAACCTATCATATAAACAAGTAAAGGATTTAAAATTTACAAAAGGTGATTTGTGTTCATTATTCACTAGCTCATGCAAAAATCAAAATCTTAGCCTCAATGTGAAGAGGTTTCCTATTCATTGGTGTCACCATCAAGAGATTAGGAACCGCTTTTATGATAGGTGGTACATGGTCTTTCATAACTAAACATGCAACAATTGTGAAGTCCCCTAGTATTTTCTTAGGAAACTATACAATGAGTTCACATTTAAAAAAATCTCAAATTGTTTTGATATGAGGGACTTCCATGGGAGAGGTGAGGAGTCAGCTCAAGATAGGCCCAATCCTACACAGCAAGGGAGACAAGCTCTTGCTAAGTCGCCTCATGATCATGTTGTTATGCCTACCTTCATGAAGGAGAGTGTTGACATAGGGACATTATAGGAAATTAGCACTTTGACCCAGAGTGTCATCCATCATACTAGCCCTATCTTACAGTGCCATCTAGGGGAGTCTTCGAGTGGTGGCCTTCGAACCCATGTGTGTCAATCTTGTAGGGTGACTTGTTCATATGACCCCACTGGCACTTAATAGGATGATGCAGAGGATCCATATGTAGGTATGAAGATGGAGAGGGCAGATGAAATTTTGCATGATGCATATGGAATTGATACTCAGGTAAAAGTTAGCATGTTCATTGAATTTAATTTATTAAATTTAGATTTTGAAATGCAAGATTAACTAATTTAGTTTTATGATTTTAATAAAATTGCAGGGCCATAGTGTTGAGACTAGATACATTGGCCCTCCACCTACTTATTTATGTAGTACACCTATTAGTGGGGTATGTAACTATTAAAAATATATAAATTTATTACATGTTAATAGCATTGTTTTATGAATGGTATTTTAATATAGTGATTTTGGATGTTGAACATGGTAATATTGGAGGTTTCAAGGGAACACCTCCTAGTGCCAGTGGATTTACTCAAACCTTCACAGAGGTAATAGAATAAAGAGTTTAACTAATGAATTATACTTAATAGATTTTTATAGTTTATATTCATATCATTGGTTATGTTGCATTGCACATCATTCAAACTCAAATCATTACTTCACATTCCATAAATAATAACTAGATGTTGATAGATGACAAAATTTCAACTACAATATATAGTTGTTTAGAAAGTTAACATAAGCAACTTGATGCAATTTCTTCACATGGAGGCATGTGCTTGCAAAGGTGCACCTATATGACAAACTATGGATGCTTGGAAAAAATATATGAAACCATAATAGTAAGCAATAGAACAGACAAGGTAGTTAGTAGTTTCAAAAAATGACTCAAAGAAATGTAGTCTCATGGCACAATGGAATTCCATTCCATCACCATGAGACCACATTTCTTCGAGGCATTTCTTCAAAATGATCACCATGTTTTCTATGATACCACATTTTTCATACATGTGCACCAAATCATTTTATCAAACTAATCATGCTTCCTTGTTGCTATGGATAGAAGCCTAAAATAGGTGCTTTCTAACAAACTATGGATGCTTGGAAAAATATCTATCAAAGCATAATAGTAAGAAATAATTTACCATAGAGAAAGAAATGAACTTTTTGAAAAAATGAATGAAATAAATGCATTCTTATGGTGATGGAATTCCATGATGTGCATTTGCTTGTAATGGCATTCCCTCACCATGAGACCCCATTTATTTTGAGGCATTTTTTCAAATAGTTCAAGTTGCCTTCTCTATGCCACCATAGTTATCATACATGTCTACAAAAGAATTTAATGAAATGATTCGGTGGATTGCTGCTATGGGTAAAAGCCTAAAAACATGTCCTTTCGAACAAGATATGGATAGGGAAAATAGTAAGCATGATAATCAGAAATATATACTTTAATAAGTACTCAAAATTTTGTTCATTAGATCTCATACACTATAAGTCATGATGTGGATCACTATTGTAACTTTTTTGTGATTAAATATTATTTTATTTTATTTTCAGATGTTGGTTGTGGAAACACCTCTAAATGTTATGAGGGAAATGGATATCGATGTTTTATCTACTATAAAATCCTTGATGGCTTTGATAGGGGAGGTATGAGGTAAATTACTAAATTTCAATTTACATTCATTGTTATAGATGTTAGTTCAAGTGAAAAATCAAACCAAATTATTGATTTGTAGTCTATTTTCTATTTGGATGGTTTATACAGGGCTTGAGCATGCCTCAACATCGGTGTGCGAATATTTCCCTGATGGAGAGTGATCGTGAGATGGCTGTAAGTGATTATTTTTTTAAATATATTATTTTTTATAATGTAATTTCTATATATTAATGTCTTTACTTAAATTGTAATAGTTAAAACTTCACCAAGAGCTTAACGCTAGTAGGAGGAGTAGCAGAAGCACTCCTCGAGTGCAACAAAAATGAGTGACATACCTATCACCATCCAATCAACCAACAAAGGGCAAGAGTTTATTTTGAGAGCCTAGAGAGCAATGACTTTTAATTCCAAAGCCCTTTGTTGTATGCCTACATGGCAGTTTTGTACATATTTTGTATTGGATATATTTGACATTGTATGCCTATATGGCTATTTTGTACCTATATTTTATACTTATATCAACATATATTGATGTATGCATACATGTATATTTGGTTAATACAAATCTTTTTTATCGATGGTGTTCATATTTGCATGTTATAAATTCATGGTTCAATAGATATGAGTTACGTGAATTCAAGTGTATACTTTACAACATACATGTATTCATTGTGACTTACGTGTGTTCCAATGTATACTTTGTGACTTATGATTTTTCATGAGTATACCTTGTATTCATGCATATACTTTGTATTAAGTTGTGTATACTATGTATTTGTGTGTATACTTTAAGGAATATGTGTTTGTGACTACTTGTGCTTCCCTTATTCACATGTACATGCTTGACTTATTCACGTGTATACTTAAGCCATAACATTGATCATTGTTGTCCTTCATGGTTTGTCTTGAATAAATTAATTGATTGATGGTAAACAACTTTATGGTAAACAACTTTATCTAAAAGCAAAAAACATGTTTTCAATTGGTATTCTATGAAATGATTGATAAAAAGATTCCAATATATTTAATCTTTTGATTGGAAAAACTCAATTAAGCAAAGGATATGTATAAGACTTTTCTTTGGGTATGTGCAGGATCATCATGGAAAAAACAGGCCCTTAAGTGGCAAAAAAATAAGAAAAATTAGAGTTAGGCAACTTGACATAAGAGTTTGAATAGGTTATCTATATTATTTCAAAAATATGTAAGAATAGAATTTGTATCAAATTGAATGTAGCTTCTAAACTACTAGGTTTGTTTAAACAAAAAGAAATCTATTTGGTGATTTTTTTTGAAATTTCAATGCAATAGTACATAGATTTCAGGGAAAAAAAAGTAGGTGTCTATCTAACCACCCTAACCACAATAAAATGATAATATTTTTTTATAATATTTTAGATATAAGTAGAGGAATTATTTCCCTATGTGATGCATATTTTTTTGTAATTTTTTTCCAAGAAAATAGTTGATTATATTTTTTTTATTACAACTCTTAAAAAATATAAAAAACTTGTATGTCTAACCACCTTAACTTGGTTAAAACTTCATGAAATTCATTTTTTCTTTTTTTAATCCTATAGTATGCAAAGCATAGAATGTGACACATGTTATGGATTCAAAAAATGTGATAGCGTTTGAAAGAAATAGATGTTTTTCAATTAGTCTATCAGTCAGTACTTTAGCCATAATTTGAATAGAAAATGAATAATAATTATTTATTAAATTCAAAGTAAAGCATAATTTATATTAGTGGAAATATTAGAATCTCCTTTAAAAACCCTTTTTTTTTCATAAATTTTTGGTAAAAATAAATTCGTTAACCACATACCCATCATATTGCCACTTTTGGCCCATCACGATCCTGCACATACCCCCGTTTAGATTAGCAATGCATGGAAGTTTCAAAAAATATCCTTGATATTACAAAAAGATATGTGTTTATACACTTCAATTGTGCACTCACCCTTTGGTTCTTTAAAAGAAAATTATTCCTATGCCATTGTTACACTGCACAAGTAAACCATATTTTTTATTGTGAAGCTATATTAAGCTACCACTCTCAAGACCAATGTAACAATGATACAAAATAATGTTTGAGACTACAAGAAGACATCAAAATGGCTAGTGTACTAAAAAAATTCTTATGATTTATGAATAATGCTAATAACTCTACTCAATTGGCTTCTTTTTTCAAAATCATATAAATTGAATCCTAGCATAAATAGACTTTGTATATCAAGCTACCACAATTCAAGTTTCAATGATGAATATTTATGATGCATGTTTTAAATGACATTCAAGTTTATGGTGTTTTCATTGTTTATATGATGCTATGTGATATTCTAATCCTAATGCATGCATATAGGCTACATATAGATTTATTATTTTGTTTTTACATGATTTTTGTACCAACAAACCCAAAATGAACCAAACCCCCTCCAAACAATTTTGGCCTAACCGAAAAATTGAGCCCCTGAACCTAAACCTAAACCTAAACTTCAAAATCTATTCCAACACTCTTCATTTTCCCTACACAAACTTAATTGACTACCAAATTATGCTGCCTCTTCACTTTACCCACTTTTACTCCATCAAACATCTTTTTTTCATTCAAAACCCTTGTTTTCCCAACTAGGACATCATGCCATAACATACTTTTGACCTCCCTTGTCCTTGAAGACCTTTTGAACACATCAAACTCCACAAACTCACCCTATTCCCAACCTATTCTAACTTATTTTCAAGCAATTTCTTCTTTTCACCTCTTCTAGGCTTGCTTTTAAGGGGCCTCAATTTTGAATTTTGAACAGGGGCAACATTAGTAATATCTTCCAATGCCATTAAAAATTTTATTTTCTTATTCATACTCCCTATCCTACTTATATCATGCCTATATCACCGAGACATAGCCTGAACAATAGATGGAATCACCTATTTCAACATATTACACTCGAACCCTTAAGGGATCGATCTAGTTGAATGTAGCTCAAAGCAATTCTGTGTGTTTGGGTGTGAAAGAGGATCATGCCTAGCATAAAAATACCCATTTAGACATAGTGGAATAGTTTGTTTGGTCGCACGAGTTGTAGAATGAAATTTGCACCACTTTGCAAATTTCCACTGCTTCCATTTGACACTTTTTCCGTCAATTCAAAACTAGACACCATAGGAAAACCACTTTAAGTTAACAAAAATTGAGAGTTTATTGTAAAGGGGTCCAACATGATCCCATTGGATTAGATGAGAAGTTTTTAAGCATCACGTTATCTGAGTAACAACATGTTGAAGTTTGTGGCCATTTTGCACTTTGGACCCTTAAGGGATCAATCCGGTTGAATGTAGCTCGAAGTGATTTTTTGTGTTTTGGTGTGAAATAGGACCATTCATATCATAAAAATACCTATTCAAATGTGTTGGAATAATTCATTTGGTCACACGAGTTGCAGAAAAAGAGCTGCACCACTTTGCAACTTTCCACTAATTCTATTTGAAACATTTTCCATCAACTGAAAACTAGACACCACAGAAAAACCACTCTAAGATAACAAAAACCAAGAGAGGTTATTTTAGAGGGGCCCTACATGATCCTATATAATTAGATGAGAAGTTTCTAAGTGTCATGGTATCCGAGTAGTAGCATGCTAAAGTTTGCAGCTATTTTGCACTTTGGACCCTTAAGAGATCGATCCAATTGAATGTAGCTCAAAGTGATTATGTGTGTTTGGGTGTAAAATAGGACTATGCCTAGTGTAAATATAACTATTTGGATGTGTTGGAACAATTTTTTGGTCACACGAGTTGCAGAATGAAAATTGCACCACTTTGTAACTTTCCACTACTTCTATTTGACACTTTTTCCATCAAATGAAAATTTGACACCAGAGGAAAACCACTCTAAGATAAAAAAAACCAAGAGAGATTATTGTAGAGGGGAACAACATGATCCCATATGATCAAATGATAATTTTCTAATCATCATGGTATTTGAGTAGCAGCATGTTGAAGTTTGCAACCATTTTGCACTTTAGACCCTTAAGGGATCGATCCAGTTGAACATAGCTCAGAGAAATTCCACATGTTTGGGTGTGAAAAAGGACCATGCCTAGTGTAAACATACCTAGTTAGACGTATTGGAATAGTCTGTTTTGTCACACAAGTTGTAGAACAAAATTTGCACCACTTTTCAACTTTCCACTGCTTGAATTTGACACTTTTTCTATCAACTAAAAACTAGAAACCACGAGAAAAGCACTTTGAGATAACAAAAATCAAAATATTGTATTGTATATGGCCCCAACTCGATCCCATAGGTTCAAATGAAAATTTTGTAAGTGCCAAGGTATTCGAGTAATACCCCATCAAAGATTGCTACCCTTTTGCACTTTTGGATTTGATGTTTCATTGAACTATACGGTTTCGTATAGGGTGATTGTGCTCTATTTTTTATGGAATTCGATGGGAAGCATACTTAACTCTATTTTAATTTTGGTTTGGTTGGATTTTAAGTGATTTTGTACATTTTAGAAGCTAATTACTAAGGGTTAATTTGTATACCTTGTTTTAAGGGTTTTGAATGCATTAAAATGTCATATGAAGCCTTTCACCCACTATATGCTTCTATAACTCAATGGAAAGGATTAGTTATAGTTATAAAACATGTGTGCATAGTTTTTTTCACAAGGGAGGAGAATAGAGGGTTTTTAGGTGATTCCCTAGATGTCAAATGGTGCATCTTTTAGTGGAAAATGGTGGTTTACTGCTAGGGTTTGAAGAAATATTTGGGGGCAAAGATATCTCTTGAAATTTTAAGCTTGTGTAGACCTTTTTGAATGTGTTTAGCCTTGGGTGGCTGTGAGAAAGTTTCGAGTATGGGTTTTCAACAAACCCTTTCCTAACTTATAGTCTCCAAGTCTCATCAAATGGGCTTATGTTTTAGAGAAGGTCATCCAATGGCCAACCAAACATCAATCAAGCTTTAACACAGACCCTAAGACAAATTCCCAAGAGATCATACCATGTTTTTTATACCATAATTAAGATCCAATAGACCACCTTGCATAAATGCTACTAAATTAGCCCTATTTACAAAGAGATAGCCTTTTAAACAATAGATCTTCACTCAAACTCTTGAAACAATAGTATGTTATGTGTCAAAACCTCCAATTCCATGATTATTTTCTAGGTCCAAGACATCTACACCTCTAATACACCAAACCCTCTATTTCAAGCAAAATACTTTGGGTTTGAATGAAACTCCTATCTCCCACACCTACCATACCCAAAAAAAGCACCAAACACACTTACCAGACCCTGCACATGGTTAATAATACATAACATGGACAATACTTCCCACATTTTTTCAAAACACCACTTGAAACCCTCATTTTCATCATGAAAATACCTTGTTGTTGCCCTAGAACATCATCCAAAACACCCAACCTTGACTCCAAAACATTATAATCAAGTTAGGCATGTATTTTTCAAGTTAGAGAACCCATTCCACAAGTTATAGTAGGCACAAAAAGTGGAATGGGTTGAATTACATCATGAAACCCTTCAATCCAAGAACACTGTGAAAGTAGGTAGTAGGAGTAAAAATAAGATAACCTTCTTTCCCATCCTAAATTTTGGACCACATCCATTACCTCCACATAAAACTTGACATCCTTGGTCTTCTTGGTTCCCATGCCTTGATATGGTTATGTAAATGAAAATGAAGCAGAGTAATCATCTCCTTCTCTACTAGCTAGAAGAATGCATGCTTAATGTTTTGATACATGATATCAACTCCCTCTTTTGCTCTCATGGTTGAATATTGAAATCCAGTATGGTGGGCCTCCAAAGTTCTAGTCATCTTTATTCCTCTTCCACCAAATGTTGGCCTAATCCACACATCTGCCAACCTAATTGGCTTTGTTTTTGAAAGCTAGAGTTTCTCCTAAGTCACCAATGTAGCTCTCTTTTCCTTTTTAGAATCTTTAATTGCTACAAAAAATCTCTTGTATTTAATCATTTGTACCACATGGTTGATGTGCTTTGAATCCTTGTATCTAAAGTAAATTTCCTTTACATAAATACTGCTAGGGAATTTCAATGTTTCCACTATAGTTGGTATTAAATCCGGTACTTGTGACATGAAGAGTGATTCTCATTCCTCTTCTACATTAGAGGGTTCATATCCTTGATCTAACTCTTCTAAATTATCAAAATCAAAATCACTAGCAGAGGCTTTGAAAGGAACTCCATGAAAACCAAGCTCTCTAAATGGTATATCAAACTCTAGTTCAAAATCTTTTAGATGAGGCTACTCCCATAGCTCTCTTACTCGCTTGAAAAATCCTTGAAACTCTATATTGATTTTATTTTTCCTGTCCCTCTCTTGTTGTTCTTCCTCAATTTCATCAAGATCATGCATTGACCTTCTTCCCCCTCCTAAAGTTTGGACCACATCCATTACCTTCACATAAAACTAGACATCCTTGGTCTTCTTGGTTTCCAAGCCTTGATATGCTTATGCAAATGAAAATGAAGCAAAGTAATCATCTCCTTCACTAGTTGGAAGAATGCATGCTTAATGTTTTGATACATGATATCAACTCTCTCATCTACTGTCATGGTTGAATACCAAAATCTATTATGGTGGGTCTCTAGAGTTCCAATCATCTTTCTTTCTCTTTGACCAAATTCTAGCCTGATCCACACGTCTGGCACCCTAATTGACTTTGTTTTTGAAAGATGAAGCTTCTCCCAAGTCACCAATGTATCTTGCTCTGCCTTTTCAGACTCTTTCATCGCTATAGATCATCTCTTGGATTTAATCATTTGTACCACATGGTTGATGTTCTTTGAATCCTTGCATCTAAAGGAAATTTCCTTTACATAAATACTACTAGGGAATTTCAATGTTGCCACTATAGTTGGTATCAAAGTTGGTTCCTCCAACATGAAGAGTGATTCTCATTCCTCTTCTACATTAGAGGGTTCATATCCTTGATTTGACTCTTCTAAATTATCAGAATCAAAATCACTATCAAAGGCTTTAAAAGGAACTCCATGAAAACCAAGCTCTCTAAATGGTATGTGAAACTATAGTTCAAAATCTTTTAGATGAGGCTTCTCCCATAGCTCTCTTACTCACTTGAAAAATCCTTGAAACTCTATATTGATTTTATTTTTCCTTTCCCTCTCTTGTTGTTCTTCCTCAATTTCATCAAGATCATACATTAACCTTCTTTCCCCTCCTAAAGTTTGGACCACACCCATTACCTCCACATAAAACTGGACATCCTTGGTCTTCTTGGTTTCCATGCCTTGATATGCTTATGCAAATGAAAATGAAGCAAAGTAATCATCTCCTTCTCCATTGGTTGGAAGAATGAATGCTTAATGTTTTGATACATGATATGAGCTATCTCATCTACTCTCATGGTTGAATACCAAAATCTAGTATGAGTATGTGTAGGATCATGATGGGCCAAAAAGTGGTGATATGATGGGTATGTGTAGGATAGGTGACTAATGACTTTTATTTTACCCAAAATTGATGAAACAGAAAGGGTTTTTAAAGGAGATTCTCATCTTTCCACCAATATAAATTATATTTTACTTTGAATTTACTAAATAATTATTATTCATTTTCTATTTGAATTATGACTAAAGTCATGATTGATAGGCTAATTGAAAAACATTTATAGCTTTCAAATGGTATCACATTTTTTGAATCCAAAAAATGTGTCACATTCTATGCTTTGCATACTATGGTATTAAAAAAAAAAAAAAAAATCATGAAGTTTTGACTAAGTTAAGGTGGTCAGATTATGAGTTTTTATATTTTTTAAAAGTTGTAATAAAAATATCATAATTAATTATTTACTTGGAAAAAAATTACAAAAAAATATGCAGGACATCCGGACATGAGTCCTCTACCTATATCTAAAATATTATAAAAAATATTATCATTTTATTGTGGTTAGGGTGGTCAGACAGACACCTACTTATTTTTCCCTGAAATTTAAGTACTTCTACATTGAAATTTCAAATTTTCACCAAATAGTTTTTTTTTTTTTTTAAATAAACCTAGTAGTTTAGAAACTAAATTCAATTTTCTACAGATTCTATGCTTACATAATTTTGAAATAATATGGATAACTTATTCAGATTTTTATGTCAAGTTCCCTAACTCAGATTTTTCTAATTTTTTTGCCACTTAAGGGCCTGTTTTTTCCATGATGATCCTGCACATACCTGTATGGTGGGCCTCCAAAGTTCTAGTCATATTTCTTCCTCTTCCACCAAATGTTGGCCCAATCCAGACATCTTCCAACCTAATTGAATTTGTTTTTGAAAGTTGAAGTTTCTCCTGAGTCACCAATGTAGCTTTCTCTGCCTTTTCATACTCTTTCATTGCTACAAGTAATCTCTAGTATTTAATCATTTGTAACATGTGGTTGATGTGCTTTGATTCCTTGCATCTAAAGGAAATTTCCTCAACATAAATACTACTAGGGAATTTCAATGTTGCCATTGTAGTTGGTATTAAAGCCGATACCTACAACATTAAAAATTATCCTTATACAAGAATTCCCTCCATCTTGTTGGCTTGTAACACTCTTGATGGTGGCTACATGAAATATGATTTTTATTCCTCTTCTACATTAGAGGGAACTCATATATCCTTGATCTGACTTCTAAATTATCAGAATCAGAATCACTAGCTTCCATATTCAAAAATTCCCAACCACCATCTTCAATAAATTGGCCACCATTTCAAGTTCATTATGCTTTCATAATACTTTTATATCCATGGAGTTCAACCATTCCTTGATGCCATCAAGTGAAGATTGAGGAATGGCGTCAATGCATAGTACATCCCACTTGAAATATTTTTAAATAATAGCCATATCAAATGCCTTTTCCCCCAAGTCATACTCTCTCAAGGTTAACAATTTCAATCTTGAACTAATAGTGATTAATAAGAAAGGTAATTCCACCAACTCTATCAAATAGTTTACCATAGGAACAATAAATGCAGAGGCTTTGAAAGGAACTCCATGAAAACCAAGCTCTCTAAATGGTATATCAAACTCTTAGACCTCATTCTTGCACATTTACAACCAAATTCAAAGATTTTCCTTCAAAAGGCTACAAATTCAATTATTGAAAATTTTGTAGCAAGAATGCATTTTTTTTGCACATTTGGCTACCAAGACTCAAAAATTCTCCCTAATACACCTTAAATGGTCTTGATTGACCTTATTTAGCATAAATAAATACAAAATACCTTAATCTAATCTATTGAACACCTATCAACCTTCAAAAAGTGAAAATTTGCAACTAGGAGACTAGGTGCTCCTGCACCAAAATTACATTGTGTCTAAGCCTTCAAGAGACTTTAAATCTAGCCTTTACAAATGATTCTACATCTTTCCAATCATGCCTAATTTTTGATCTTGTAACTAATATGACTTATTACATTATACATCAATTGACCATGTAATATGACCTTATTCAATTGACAATTTACTCAAAACACAATTTACTAACTTAAAGTAATTCCATGAACCAAACTTGCTCAATAACCTTGGTCCCCTTCGACCAAATTTCAATATCTCAATAAATGTCATTAAAAGTACAAATATCATTACAATTCCTTAGGTACTCTATTCTCATAGATATTTTACAATGTCACTCATACATTCAAGATTCTCTTATAATGTCTACATCTTAGGATCTCATTTAGAGGTTAACTTCAAATGAGTAACTTGAGATTCCCTCGCAAAGCTTAACATGTTCTTTTATAATAGCTTCAAATTAGAATTGAAATTTGTCAAGATCATCAAAATAATGATGTTGCATTTCTTTTTTTGTTGAGATTATCTTTGATGGCTCAAATATCAGCATTTTCTACAAGGAGAGATCAATCAATTTTTACTAGTTTGGTTACAGATATATGCAAAGTAAAAGAATAAAAAGAAACAACTTGAATCCAAAATGGAAATGAAATAAAAATAGATGGAAGGAACTTATAGATAGGCATGGTAGTCCCTCAACTTAGTCACTCTTGATCATACATCTTCACTACGAGTTCCAAGATACCTATTGCACATAACACCTCTCATGAATCTAGAATATCTTGAAATTCGAGATGCTCCTATAATGTCTACATCATAGGTTCTCATTATAAGGTTAAATTCAAATGAATAACTTGAAATTCCCTCACCAAGATTCGCACACACTTTTTTAATAGCTGAAAATCATAATTGAGATTTGTCAAGATCATCAAAATAGGGATGTTGCACTACTTTTATGCCCGAGATTCTCTTGGATGGCTCATAAATTTACATTTTCTACAAGGGGACACCAATCAATTTTTACCAGGTTACTTATAGATATGCAAAGTAAAATAAGATGATAGCATTGGAATCAAACAATTTAACATGGATACAAGTATAAATTAATAAGAACCATTATGCATATACTTACAAATTAATCCAATGAACCATTTGGGTTTTCTCTACTCTTTATTGTGTCAAGTATTGCCTCATGGTTAAACTCACGGACCTTCCACAAGGTCTTGTTCAAAGGTCTACCCCTATATTTGATCAAATGAACATTGGATGCCACAACAAGGTTCGAGTAATGAAGAATCTTACGATGCATGTGAAAGTCCTCAAATAGCCAATGTTTAACACTCTTATGTGGGTACCTTCTAAGCCATGTTCCAATAACAACAATTGAGTCTGTAGGGTATTCGATGTTTTCTCCATCTATAACTTAGGCTTCCAATTTATTTTTGGCCTCAACACAATGACACAAGTAATAGTTTGTTCCCTCTTCCTTTTCTTCATCTGCAATAACTGCATAAACATGCCCTACATTGATATGTGTAGAAAATCACTTGAAATTTGTCAACATTATGAATATAGTACAAAGTAAGATAACAATATGGAATTTCAAAAACTAAGCAAGTAGATATATTACTTAGTTGAACTAGATCTGATATGTGGTCAAAGTCAACCAATGATTCCATTTGTGTTAGTTCCAATTCCGTCAAAGGGTGATACATGTGAACTAGGCTAAGATAAATTATCAACCATTTGTCAACCCACTCCCCTGACTCACAATCATTCCAGGCTTGCATTGTACTTGAAGAACAAAAGCATGTCATCTTACGTGTATCGATACTCCATGAACCTACATTTGAGCTAAGGAAAGAGTGTAGCTCACTCAATCTTGTTAGTGTACAACAATCCTCATATGGTGCAATGTTAGTATCATCCATCAACCAAAAAAATCTATGAGTTGAAGAAGTACCTTCATTACCTGGACCCATCGAAGCATTACAACACTTGATGATTGATCTTGCATCTATCAAATTTGCATTGTCTTTATACTTTAACTCTTCTTGTGCTAATGCTCTTTTAACCCATGCTCCTGCACCATCATGCTACCCCTTTCCATGCCTGACCTCACAAAATTTCCACATATGTTGAACACCTGTAGTGAGATGCTTCCTGCACAACCAGTAGAACATGCACACATTCTTCAACTTTGTTGCATAGTTGTGTGAGAATATTATATGCCAACCATATGCTATTCCCCTTTGACCCAAATCATTATAGAACATCTGGAAGTAACCTTGCACAAAATTTGGAGAATGTGTGTGATCATCACTAATATAAAAGTGATACTCCCTCAATACCTTCCTTTGGTCCTCTATACTATCAGTTGCATGAATGAATGCTATGTGTACAAATATCGAAACCTGTGTGGAGTTGTAATACTATGACTACACCTCACACTGTGGCTATAGAGTTTAGTTCTCTACAAAGTGAACCACTGATACTATGCTGTCAACTGGAAAGGTGTCCTTGCATAACTTGAATTACGTGTCCAACCATCAGGCTCTATGGGTATTCCTTGCATACTCATACACTAGATTCTCATGAAACACAGACATAAACTGATACATTGGAATCTTCTCAATAACCAAATCACACCTTTTTGCTTGAGACCCATCTTTTGTAGCATATTCCACTATTTTATACTTCCCAAAATCTACTAGTTTATGTCCCACCTCATCTGTGTTTTCCATATGTTGACATACTGGCATTTGTTGCAAGCCACCGCAACTCTCGCATGAACCATTCAAGTAGTTGTCTTGTAGAATATTTGGCCATCCTCTATTTGACATAATTTTTTTGATAAGAACTCTCTTGAAGATTTTGGTGGGGCTTCTATGCCAAAATCCTACAAAACATTGTTAGTATGAAAATCTAAACATATAGAATGATAAACATCATAATGGTTAGCAAATTCAATATGTAGTCTATAGCAACAAGTACTACATGTGTGATTTATCTTGACATAAAAAGGTTTAAGCATTTCAAAAAATCTTTGAGAAATACTAATTTGAGGGTAGCCATTTTGAAATTTATGAAAAAATTGGGTTTGAGCCATATCCAAAAAAAATTTTGGATGTGGTTCAAGGTTCCAACTACTGATTCTCCTTATGACATCCCTTTTATTCAGAGATGGCCTTGTATTATTCTTCCAATAATCTTCAATTAGTGTTCTCAATGCTTCAAAAAAAAAATTATCTTTATGTGGTAGTCTTCCCAAGAATGCCCATAATTCATTTGAATTGGTGCCCTCAATTCTTTTCCGCCTTTGAATGGCTTTTGATAAAGTTTTTCTACTAATTCCCATTTGTTCATTTGTCTTTTTAATGAGATGAGATCTATTTGTTTGATAGCTTACCAAAGTCGATGTAATGACACGTTGGGTAACATTACTATCCTTTGAGTGTGAGGTCTTACCCATACTATCATAAGCATCCATTGGATTCTTCACAATAGAGTTTTCACTTGATGCATTCAATGTTATCAAACCAAGATTCTTCATGATTCTTTTGTACTTTAAACCCTCCATCATTTGAACAACTTGTTGACATCTTGCAGTCTCATTTATCCTTTCAAAGAAGATTTTCCAAATCTTATCAGCATATCTTCTATAAGTGCATTCTAGAATCTTACCTTACATGTGCTACAAAATATCCTCATCAATATTAATTAAAAAACTTTGGCTTTCTACGCAAAATTCTAGGTGGTGTTCTCCTAGGTACATACATCTCAACATTAGCAATTTCATCAATATTTAATTGAGGTGGGATAGATTGTGTACCTTTGATCGATGTGAAATAGAAGACATACCTTGAGGTTCATGTAGGGATGATGGCATACCTTCTTCGTCAAATTTGAGTGATGATGTATTCTCAACTTCAAATGTGGTGGATGGTGTCCAACCATACTCACTTGTGGTAGATGGTGTCCCTCCATATTTGCTTGTGCTTAATGGTGTCCCTTTGTATTCACTTGCAGTAGAGGGTGTGTCTCCAACTATGATATCTGCATCTCTCCTAGTATGACTCTTTTGCATTTGTGCACTTTGTTCTACCAATTTGTTTTCTCTTTTTGATGGTTGAGGTTCCTCTTCAATTGGCTTGTTTTCATCAATCATTTCCAATTTATTCTTTTCACAATATGTCACCACCCATTCTTTCTCTTCTGCTAGATAGGTTTCATACTCTTCCTCTATTAGTTTCTTGTTGGTTTCTTTAGCATGGCAGATAATTTTACATGTGGCATTGTAATGAGATGAATATTAGTTCCTCAAAAATGTATTCATTAAAATAAATGAAATATATATGTCATTTAAGGCTTCATAAATAGAAAACATATGTGATAAGGTAGTTTAGAAATAGAGATGAAAACCAAAATAGTTTAAATACTTGTAGTAGAATTTTCAAAACGTGCAAAATGTGCTAAGTTGTGAAAATGAGTTATAGTGAAGGGTTTGATGTAGACCTAGGAGGCTCAATGGCAACCAATTTGGAAAAATTCCTTTAAGAGGCCTATAACAAGATTAATATGACCTATTTGAACAAACCAAACAACCCTCAAATCTTGACAATCATCAGAAGTTAGATTTCACACTTTCACCCCTTGAACCCTAGTAGTAGTGGAAACTCATTTTTTGCCCAATAAATCAAATTTTATCTGAAACACTAGAAAAAATATTGATGGTTTTAAACACCCATTTTAGATTTATTACACATATCTCAATGTTAGGTACAAGTCCTTTGGACCAAATCCCCAAAAACACCCCTTCTAGCCTGACCTAATAAGGTTGAGTAGGCTTAATTTGCAAAGCAACATTCCATCAAAATTATCATAGGAACTTGAAACCTTGGGGAAGCATTTATTATGTTCCCAAACCTCCAAAACCACAACTAGATTCCTTTGGTATGGACAAATTCATGCCAAACCTAAAAACCCATGTTTTATGCACTATTCAAGAGGGTTTATTAAATATGATACTTCCACAACCTCCCATACTTTAAAACCAACTTGAAAAAGGGAATTTAACCATATACATGCCTAAAAGTTCAAAAAATCATGACATCCCATAGAGATTCTTCTAGACCCTAGGCCTAAGCCCTCATTCAAATGCATTTTTGTTCACAAAACTCACTGTAGCAGCAGGTTTATTACTCCTATTTCTTTCTTTGCAGTCAAATCATGCATCCTACACTTAAATCAGACATCATAGGGTCCCTTACATGAGTTACAATTGCAACATAAGATGTAAGGGCCCTTTAAATCATGTTTTTTTTCACAAAACCCTCAAAACAGGGGTTCCCGGGTTGTGCATAAGGAAACCCTTAAAGTTAGTTTTGGAAGTTGAAGTTGAAGTTGAAGTAGTTTTTTTTGGAAGTTGAAGTGGTGTCTTTTAGGAGGGAAAAATTATAAAAGGCCATGAGAAACTTGAATGGAGCAAGATCCTTGGATTGGGCATCAAACCAAATGATGAAATGTTGAGTTTTCCTTAAGAAAAATGAGGTTTTGGTGAGTGAAAATGAGTTTATAAATTGGGAAGCATTATTTTTTGTTAGATTAAGCATGAGAAAGGTATTTTAGGCTTGTTTTAACAATTGTCAAGTTTTGGAGTGTTTGGCAAGTGCTACTTTCAATAAAACCTAAGGTTTCTAAGCCTAGGGAGAGGATTTTATGGTTTGGGTGTTAAATGATTGAATCTCTACAATCTAACGCTATAATTTGAAGTTTTAATAGATATAAAATGATGCCCCAAGGTTTTAGGAGATTATGCAAAGTTTTGAAGGTGGTCCCTTCATAAAAGTGGGCTAATTTGGGCCCTTAAATGCATAGAAAACTTGATTTGTGTAGCTTGGTACAAAACAAGCATTGGTGATTGTTGGATAAGTTGAAAGGATCTGTAAGGGGTCCCTGATGTGTTTTTTTTTGTGAGTTGAAAGGTTGTGTGAGTGGAATTATACCCGATTGAGTGACTTTGATACGCTACAAGGAATAGTGTGAATATGCTAAGTGAAGAAGTCCTGATGAAATTGTAAACTAAAAAATGTGTTTGCATATTGGAGTTGTGTATTTTTGTGTTGCAGGCCTCCCCTTATTGCATTGGTAGTATATTCCAATTTTTTATAGACTTGTATGGAAAATTTGGTAGCATAGACAAGGCAATCAACTAGTTGGTATAACTATTTCACAAAATAACTCAATGAAAGCTTTGGAAGCATACACAAAGTAAGTCAATTGTTAAATAACAAAATGCCTCAAAGAGATGTGGTTTAAAATGTAATTGGAAAGTGTATAGAATTGTGTAATTTAAAATGTCCATTGACAACCTAAGGTTGTAACATCACAAACAAACAAAGATCAACCTGGAATATGCAAAACAACAAAAATGAAAGCAAGCCATAATAGAATGAAATAAAATGTACAAAGACTTCACATACCTAAAATACTAGAGTTTGAAATGGAGGAGTTCTACCCAATTATGTAGCCTTTGCTTATTCTTTCCTCAAACCCCTCAACAAGTTGAATTTTTCAAAAGCTTGTTCCCCTCCAAACTTCAATTGTATATCAATTATCACTAGAATTCAAAATTCAATTGATATTATATGCCTTTCAACATGAAAAATCTACTATTTCATGCAAAGGTGGTGAAAAGATCATGAAAAAGGTGGTGGAATCTAAAGATCATGCATGGAAACTTCACTCAATCTTCAAAAAGCTACTTTTTGTTGGAGCACACATAGAACCAAGAGAATATGTAGAATGTGGGATGACATCATGAGTATATTGTGTTTTTATACCATTTTTAGTGAAAGCTAAAACGCACTCAGGTTATAACGTGAGTGCATTATTTTTTCCTAGAGCATCCATGTCTCCACTTCTAACAAATGTGGCTGCCTTATCATAAAGTTAGTTTCTTTTATACATTTATTTTCTCTCATTGTCTATACACTCACACCCTCTATCCCACCCTCTCAACCACTCTCCCACTCTCCCACACTATCTCCGACACTCTCCCACCCTCTCCCACTCTCTCCCTCCCTACCCCCACTCTCCCACTCTCTATCCCACTCTCTCCCACCCTCTCCCACTCTCCTTAAATTCCCTTTTTCCCTCCCTCCCATCCCACCCTCTCCTAATTTCTCTCCCAATTCTCCTAACCTCTCCTAATTTCTCTTCCCACTCTCTCACACCCTCTCCTGCAATCTTTTCACCTGCACTATCACACTCTCCCATTACACTCTCCTAATTCTCCTGTACCCCTCTCCCTGCACTCTCCCACTCTCTCCTCCCACTTCCCAATCTCTATCCTAAATTCTCTTTCCACCCTCCTCTCCCACCCTCCCTCCTGTCTCCCTCCCACCTCTCCTAACACTCTCTCTCTAAGCACCATTCCTCTCCCACTCTCTCTCCTACACTCTCCCAATTCTCCCCTCCTATCTCCTCTAATCTCCTCACACTCTGTGACTCTCACATACTCTCTCTCCAACTCTCCCAAACTCCTGCACCCTCTCCCACCCTCCCACTTCCCACACTCTCCCAAATCTCTCCCATCCTGTATCCCATCCTCTCTCACACCTCCTACTCTCCTGCATACTCTTCCACTGCCTCCTAACCCCTACTTCAAACCATCTCACACTCTCTCCCACTATCTCCCTCCCTATCTCCCACTCTCCCACACTATCTCCCACTCTCTCCCACTCTCTCCCACTCTCTCCCTCCATCCCTCCCACTATTTTCCACCCTCTCCCACCCTCTCCGACTCTCTCCCTCCCTATCTCCCACTCCTCCCACACCTACTCCTAATTCTCTCCCACTCCTCTCCTAATTCTCTCTCATAGTATCTCCACACCTCTCCCACCCTCTCCCACTCTTATCCCACTCCCTCTCCCTTCCTGCATTCACCACCTCCTCCCATTCTCCCACACCCTTTCTCCCACTCTATCCCACTCTCTTCCTCCCTCCCTCCTTTCTTCCACCCTCTCACACCATCTCCCACCCTCTCCCAATCTATCACACCCTCTTTGAGCCACATCTAATCTATCCTACTCTCTCCCACACTCTCCCACTCTCTCCCACTCTCTCCCTCCCTATCTCCCACTCTCTGCCTCCATATCTCCCACTCTCCCACACTCTCTCCCACTCTCTCCCACACTCTATCCCACGCTCTCCCACTCTCTCCCACTCTCTCCCTCCCTATTCCCACCTCCTGCACACCCCTCCCACTCCCTCTTCCCACTCTCCCACTCTTCCCACTCTCTCCCACTCCTCTCTCCTCCCTCCATCCCTCTCCTTTCCTCCCACCCTCTCCCCCCTCTCCCACTTCCTCTCCCCACCCCTCTCTAAGACCTCCCACCTCCTCCCCACTCCCTCTCCAAGCCTCTCCCCAAAGATCTCCCACTCATCTCTCACTCTCCCACCCCCTCTCTCCCACTCCCTCTCCCACTGGGCCACCTTAACACTCCCTCTCCCACTCAATTCTCACTCTCCCCACTCCTCTCTCCCTCCCCTCCCTCCCCACACCCCCCACCACTCGCTTCCTCCCTCCATCCCACTCTCTCCCACTCTCCCATACTCTTTACCACTCTCTCACTCCCTCTCGCCCACTCTCTCTCACCCTCGTGCACTCTCCCCATCACTATGCCCCACTCTCTCCCACTCTCTCCCACTCTCACCCACTCTCTTCCTCCCTCCCTTCTCCCTCCCACCCTCTCCCACCTATTAGAACTATAAATTTCTGAATATTTTCACATGTTCTCCATTCATAATTTTCCAAGTAGGATCCCTCTTGAACACTTTCTGCCATTATTTTTCAATATTTCCCCATTGGATCCATCGGGTCATGCATTTTGTACATTCTGGTTCCTATCAGTGTAGATCCATGACTGTCTCCTTGACCCTTATTACCTTTTTCTTGACATATGTTTGTTGGAAGTGTTTTGGCAAGACCTTTTCTTTGTTACAGCAACCAACTTTTTTTTGTGGGTGGTTATCGGCATGACATCCATGTTGTTTCAGCGACCATGGATGAGCATATCAGCATGAGTTTGGCTGTCGAGCTAAGGTCTTGGTGATTTCTAATTGTCTTGGCGACTAGCAACTAAAGGATGCATATCGGGGGGAGTCATAGATATCATTGTAAGGTCTTGGCAAGTGACCTTTGTTCTTGCTAACCTTAAACATGGATTTTCTTCAAATAAACTTTCGGTGAGACTATGGTGGCTTCAGCGAAGAGTCATGGTGAAGTAAAGGTGTCTCACTGATGGTCCATATGGGTTTATTCGAGTGGTTTTTGGTGAGAGGTTTGTTATGTCTTGCCAACTGACAACATAAAGGGATGAGATATCAGTATGAGTTAGGGTTCTTGATAAGAGGTCTCGGCGAGTGACCTTTGGTCTCACTGATGGAAAGTAGTGAAGGACCTTGTTGGTGAGAGTGTGATCTTGTCTCAGCGACTCAGTTTGGATGAAGACTTTCAGTGTATCAAATTTTATCTATGTTAGGTCTCTCTGATATCTTGTGGTCATAGAGATAGTGAATAAGATGAAAGGTGCATCTTGGTAAGATAATTTCTTGTCTTAGCAACTCAATTTAGATGAAGAATTTTGGTGTAGAAAAGTTTATCTATGTGAGGTTTCTTCTGATATCTTGTGATTACAGCGATAGTGAATAAGACGAAAGGTGCATCTCGGTAAGATAATTTCTTGTCTCAGTGACTCAGAATGGATGGCGACTTTTGGTGTGACGTAGTGTGCTCTATGAAAGGTATTCCCGAGGGCAGTATGTTATAGTGACTTATAGTTTGGTCGCGGGAACTCTCGGGGAAACAAAATGAAATCTATAGGATATCTCCCCAACTCAAATAGGCCACGGTGAGGGCAAGTAACACCAAGTGGGGCGATTAATGATTGAATTTCCTTCGGCATAACTAATGACATCTCTTGGCAGCTATGTCACTGATGAATAACAAAAATTCAAATAATGTGGCCGACATGTGGATGCTAAATTACCATTGTAGGCCGACTTGATTTGGGCCTGAACTCTGTGGAGGGCCGACATGATATTTCAATATGTTTTATTTTCTCATGCTGGTGTATAAATTGGCATTTCGTAATTGTAAAATCATCACGAGATCACGAATTATTAGATTTCAATACACAACAAGTAGATACAGTAGAGTAAAATTATCAGATCAAAGACTATTGTTGCATGATTTTAGAATGGAGGTATTTATGAAATTCATGTGATGTTGCATTTCTCTGGTGTCAATTATTTATTGAATCTAATGAAAGTATTGCTAAGTTGTCTCCAATATGGATTCTTTCTAACTGTTTAAATCGATATAACAAGTTTATACTTAATTCATCAGTATGCATTTACTGTATATGTATGATTAGTTGACTCATTCTTTGAAGCAAAGATTAAATCCTTTTAATTGATCACAATGGTCTAAGAGATTCATTTGGATTGTTCAAGTAGAGCTTAGTAATCATATTCTTGCATGTTTACATAAGTTGTGAACATAATATATGCCAGATAATTTGAGTTATCTTCAGAGAAGTGTTGCTCATCTTGATCTCATTTGACTCCACATACCCAACAAGGCATTGGTCTCTGCATTTTATCATTTGATTTCTTTTTGCTTCTTTATATCTATTGATTAAGCATTTTAGGATTCAGATTTAGAATATTGTTTGCTTCCATCTGCCATTGTGGACAAATTATTGCATGAAATATAGTCATAAGACTAGTCTTCTCAATCCAAAAAGGTATACCCACCTGGGTCTAGCAACACCTAAAGAGTAGAAGGTTGAATTCCTTTAACCTTGTCTGTTACCCTGAAACGTATCAAGAGATTGGCAACCTTTTGTGGCTTTTAGCCTACGTTTTTGAGAGCTAAGAAATTGGAGACTCTGTTAGGGAACAATCAAAATCAAGGCCTTAATCATAGAGTCAAAAATTTTGCACAAACTCTGCTAGGAATAAAAAGTATCAAACTTTTTTCTCATTTTTTGATAAAACTAAGTGGTGACTCTGACAGAAATTTTGTAGCTATTCATCATGAATGGAAGAAGATCTCAGTACAGGGGAGGTCATACTGGAGCTCCTACTGGTAGCAGTAAGTGGACACACAAAGATGATAGAGCTGATAAGAGAAAAGGAATAAATGAGGACATGTGCATAACAAACAAAGGTAAAGCACCAAGAGCACATTGTGAAACATATAATTGCTATGATACATGGAGAGATGATTCAAGTGTAAAAATTTGTACTCCCGAAGATCAAAGAAATCCTTTTTCTTTTCATGATTCTCAGAAATAGGCTGAGTTTAGAGCTGAACAAGAGGCTGAATGGATCAAAATTCAACATGAATATAATTAGAGGATGGAGGGTAATCACGAAACTCCTAAAGGAAACCATGAGCTCTCAATTCCTGATGAAGTGAAAGCACAGTTGGAATTAAAAGAGAAGAAGATAAAGGAACTAGAGGCTAAATTGCAGAAAGCCCAAATTACTGATCAGACAGCTGGTGGCCCAAAGTATGTCCTGCCTCACAAGTAGGGTGATCATGGTACAGGGCCCTCCAATCAACAAAATGCTCCTCACAATCAAATATTGAATCACTACAAGTAGCCAAATCGTCCACCTCACATTCCCACACAACATACAGGTATGTATCCACCTCCTAGTCAGCATTATATCCCACAGCATAATGCATAGTACAATAATCACATGCATCAATATCAACATCCACCTATTCCTCCCCCTCACGAGCATACAACCATGATCAGACAGTTTGATTTAGCTAGTTTTCAGTTATATCCTTACCCTATGGAAGGAAGTTGGAGGAATATGGTGCCCAAATTTATAGGGAGTAATGCAATCATAGCTGAAGAACATTTAAGGAGTTTTAATGTTTTCATCCAAGACATAGATATGCCTTATGAAGATTTACACATGAATATGTTCATGATGTCACTTCTTGAAGATGCCAGGGATTGGTTCGACAACCTACCAGCATTCTCAATTAATTCTCTCCAAATATTTCAAGACAAACTCTTAGAGCAATATGGGAATCAAAATGCTCTAGATGTAGCTCTTCATGAATTAATGAGAATTCAGAAAAATCAGAATGATTCAATTTATGATTTCATCCAAAAATTTAACAAGTTGCATACTAAAGTACCTCCTAGATCAAGGTTTCCAGATTCTATTGCATCGAGTGTTTATTTAAATGTATTTGATCCTAAGATAGGGTATGAAATAAGAAGTAGATCCCCAAGAGATTTGGCTGAATCATAGAAGATAGCACTAACAATTGAAAATAACATGAAGGCTACTAGTATAATCAGTAAAAGAGACAACCCAAGGCCTCCTCAGTAGAGAAATAATTATCAGTACAGACAAGAGAATACATACATAAATGAGAACAGAAATGAAAGGCTAAGGTTGCATGATATGCCTTGTAATACAGACTGGAAAGATGGGAAACCTATAATAGCCAGGCCTAGAAGTAAGGAGACTCCTGATCCATTGAGCAAAAAGGGAACTTACATTGTGAGTAATATAATTACTTCTATGAAGTTTGTAATCAGCCACATTCTCCAGAATATTGTGTTGTAGCTCAAAGGATGCAAGAAGAGGGAATGTTGATGGAGAATAATGGAGAAGATCACAAGGTTTATTTGACTTCAAATACTCTTTACCATGCTGAAGAAGGGTACTCATCTTTAGAGGATGAAGGTTATGAATATAATGTTTCAAATCAAAAATATAATGTCCATATGGCTGAACAACAAATCCTTTCTTATTCTAAAGAAGATTATACAGAGTCACATTCTATTGAGCCATTTTATCAATGTAGTGTGAGGAGACTCACTGAAGATGAAATGGAGAGAATAACTATTGCAACAGTTGAAGAAGCGAGGAGTAAATATTAGTAGAGAAACAAAAAAGTGAATGAGATGGAAGGCATTCCTGGGGGAATTTTTATGAAGGATCAGAAAGCAACACAAGAAATTATGAAAAATCCAGACAATAAATAGACTGTAAAAATGGAGAGAAGCCTTTCCAAAAGCATAAAGTTGAAGAATTACAAAATTTTAATTAGCCTGGTAAAAAAGAAAAAGAAGAAAACAAGGGAGAAATATCAGAACTGAAGAAGATTGTTAAAATGGAGAGCTCCTCTTTTGACTTCACATAGGCATTATCCCAGGTAAAAATGTCTGTTCCACTACTTGAATTGATGAAAATTAAGGAATATAGAGATAATGTTGTTCAATTGATTACAAATGGGGATGAAAAACATATGAATTCTGAAGAAGTAAATAGGCAGGAAAACATAAATAATTCAGAAGTCTGTTTGGGTGATGTTTTAGCAACCTCCCCACAAGTGGATCCTTTCTTCACCACATTGCTTATAAATAATAAATTGTTGAGGAATTGTATGATAGATTCTAGTGTTGCTATGAACATTATGCCAGTAGGAGTAATGAAACAACTTGGCATGTGGGTTGATACATGTGAAGGGAAGTGCTATGCAATGGATAACAAACCTGTACCTATGGTAGGCATTATGAGAGGTGTTGAAGTCAAACTAGCTACTTATCCATAGGTGGCTTATAATATAGATATAACAGTGATTGATACTCCTCCTTAGTTTGGGATGCTTCTGTCAATGTAGTGGACAATAGCTGTTGGGGGCAATGTTCAGTTTGATTTGCCTTATGCTACAATCCCAGTGAATGATCAGGAAGTCAAATTGTATAGAGAGCCAAGAATGAACCAACTTGTTGATTATGTGCCTCAAGATCAGATCAATTATTTTTGTGATATTGATCTTGAAAGTTTTAAGATTGAACCAGCTCAACCAGAATTAACCAATAGTGATCCAATTGAAAAGCATGTGGCACAAAGTAGCAATGAAGTATGGAAGATGTATTTTGATGGAGCATGCAGCCAAGAAGGTAATGGAACTGGGATTGTTTTTGTTTCCACTGAAGGTATTACATTTAAATATTCTTTCCTATTGGAATTTGAATGTACAAACAACGTAGTAGAGTATGAAGCCTTGTTAATAGGTCTGAACATAGTTGTGAAGCATAAAATCAAGTTGTTTGCTATTTTGGGCGATTCTGAGCTGGTTGTTTCACAAATTAAATCCAAGTATTCAGCAAAGCACAAAAGATTAAAGCAATATAGGAATGCTGCATGGGACACAATTGAATTATTTGATGCCTTCTCAATTGAGTGGATTGACATATCAAAGAACATAATGGCTGGTTTTTGAGCAAATGTGGTGCTCAAAAGAGATGCTATCACATTGGCTAGGGTTTCACAAATTGAGTTCAAGACAAGGCATGTTGTTCCTGATAACATTTATAATTGGCAATTCTTCAATGATGATACTGATCTTTTGAAATTCCTCAATTGTATAGATCAATATGAAGCCTAGGAAATTGACTTCAATGCTTTTGTTGAGGAAGTGGATGGGAAGCAAATAGTGTTTGGAAAGGAGATCTTGCAGGTCAAAGTGAATAAGCTTCCTAAGGTCTTAGTGGCATTAGAGAGGCTATATGATGGAAATGATCGGTCCCTCATGAAGCAAACACTAGTCATAAAGGAAGATATTGAAGAAGTTAACTTGGGGACTGAGATAGCACCAAGAAAGGTGTACATAGGAAAGAAAGTTAGCCCTACAATTAGAAGGATGCTGATAGAGCTACTGAGAAAGTATAAGCATGTGTTTGCTTGGTCTTATGAAGGTCTAAAAGTATATAGGGAAGATTTGTTTCAGCATGAAATACCATTGAAGCTAGATGCTAAGCCATTCAGACAAAAGAAAAGACCCATAAATCCAACACTGGAGCCCAAAATGCAAGAAGAGTTGACAAAGCTCAGAGATGGGGGAATCATCAAACCAATCAGGCACTCAACATGGGTCTCAAATTTGGTCCTAGTGAGGAAGAAAAATGGAGACATCAGATTATGTGTGGACTTCAAAAATTTGAATATGGCTTGTCTCAAGGACAATTATCCTCTACCCAATATGGAGGCTATATTGTATAAGGTGACAAGCTGTGAACTATTGTCCATGATGGATGGGTTTTCAGGATACAACTAGGTCAAGGTCAAAGAATATGAGCAATATAAGACAACATTCACAAATCCTTGGGGAATGTATGTGTACATAAGAATGCCATTTGGCCTCACTAATGTAGGAGCTACTTTCCAAAGCTATGGATGTGGCATTTGTAGATTTAATCAATGATATCATAGTTGTGTACCAGGATGAATTGACTGCTTATTCAAAGAGGGCTGAAGATCATGTACAACATCTGGAAAAGGTATTTATTAAAGCCCTAGAATATGGTATCAGCTTAAATTCAAAGAAGTGTCATTTTGTACTCATACAGGGTAAGTTCTTAGGACATATTGTTTCAAAGGAGGGAGTTAGAATAGACCCTAAGAGGGTTGAGGCTACTAATAAAATTCCTGTTCCAAAAACTATCAAGGCTATACAATCATTCTTTGGACAAATTAATTTTGTTAGGAGATTTGTTTCTAATTTTGCTAAGATCATTAAGCCCATATCAAAAATGTTGAAGAAAGGACATAAAATGGAATGGACTACAGAGGCCTTAGAAGCTTTTTTATCTATTAAAAGGGCCATAAAGGAAGCTCCTATCCTTAAATCTCCAGACTTTACAAGGGCTTTTCAAATAGTTTCATTTGCTTCAATGCATACTATTGTTGTTGTTATGTTACAAAAGACTAATGATGGTCATGAACAGCATGTGTCTTTCTTTAGTAAATCATTACAAGGGTCTGAGCTGAAGTCTGATATATTGGAAAAAAAAACATTTGCTTTAGTAAAAGCTACAAAATCCTTCAGACCATATCTTGTTGGAGCAAGGTTGATCGCTTATCTCCCTCATGCAACTATCAAAGATATTCTGACATAGGCTAAAGTAATAGGAAAACGATGCAAATGGATTAACAAGATCCAAGAATTTGACATGGAGATACAAATTACCAAATTAGTAAGAGGTCAAGGCTTGGCTAGGTTGATGGCAGAATCAATTATTGAAGAAAATCAAGTTTGTAATGTAGATGAGGGGATTACAGTTGCAAGCATTGAGTACACTCCTTGGAATACTGATATAATGCATTACCTTAAGTACATGAAGTGTCCAGAGTGATTGAGTGACAGCCAGAAAATAACTTTGAAGTTGCAAGCATCAAAATATGTTTTCATGGATGGAGATCTATTTTGGAAGAATAGGGATGGTATACTGTTGTTATGTCTTGATGAATCTCAGGCCAAACATGTCCTAAGTGAAATGCATGAAGGAGTCTATGGAGGACATTATTCAGCAAAAACAACTACACACAAAATCATCAGGGCAAGTTATTATTGGCCAAAGGTTTTTAATGATTCTTTTACACATGTGAGAAGGTGTGAGGCTTGCTAGAGGTTCTCTGGAAAACTGAAATATGAGGCTACTTTGCCATTTTGACCCTTGCAAGTTGATGCCCATTTTCATCAATGGGGAATTTATTTCATTGGAGAGATACAAGGAAATTCAGGTGGAGGATATACGTGGATATTAGTTGCCACTGATTATTTTACTAAGTGGGTAGAGGCAATCCCAACTAAGCAGGCTACAAGTAAGGTAGTGACTAATTTCCTAATGGACAACATTATCACTAGATTTGGTGCACCACTGAGGATAATCACAGACAATGGGATGTGCTTCAGATCAAATGAATTCAAAAGCTTTTGTGATAAGTATGGCATTACTATTTCTTATGCAGTTCCTTATCATCCACAAGACAATGGCCAAGCAGAGTCCAACAATAAGAGTCTCTTAAAGATTATAAAGAGGATGCTGGGACAAAACAAGAAGGCTTGGGATTCAAAGTTAAAATTGGTTGTGTGGGTTGATAGGATCACTATGAAAAGGGCAATTGGAAAATATCCATTTGAATTAGTGTATGGAGCATAGGCCAGGGTACCTCTGTAGAATTTGTTACCAGTCTACAAGTTTGTCTTATAGGAAGATGTGGAGGTTCCTGAGCCCATGGAAGATAGAATGGAGCAACTTTTTGAACTTGATGAAGTAAGGAGAGAGGCCCAAGCCAAAACATGAAGTTACAGGCATAGATGAAATATTTATTTGAGAAGAAGGAAAATGATAAAAAGTTTGAAGAAAATGACTTGGTGTTGATGTGGAATGTAAGAAGTCAGGAGACGGGAAAGCATGGTAAGTTTGAGGCCTTGTGGCTGGGACCTTTTGTTGTTGTTGGAAAGAAGGGTGAAGACTCATATTATCTATAGAACATGGCTAGTGAAGATCAAGAATTGCTTGTTCATGGGAAATTCTTGAAGCTTTTCTTCTCTTGAGCAATACAGAGGATTAAGGGTTGCCTGTGCATGTAAAACTTTTGTGTATCCTCTTTAAAATTATTTTCCATGCACAAAAGTCTAGGATTCAGTCATTCTCTATTTCATTTCCATTGCCATTCATTCCATTGCTACTCACTGGTTCATCATTTTGTGTCTGGTCTGCTCACCCAAAGATTTTGGATCCTTGCAATGATCTTACTATCATTCATCCCTAGATGGAGCCACTATTAGAACTATAAATTTCTAAATATTTTGACATGTTCTCCATTCATAATTTTCCAAGTAGGATCCCTCTTGAACAATTTCTATCCTTATTTTTCCATATTGCCCCATTGGATCCATCAAGTCATGCATTTTGTACATTCTGGTTCCTATCGGCGTAGGTCCATGACTGTCTCCCTGACCCTTATTGCCTTTGTATTGACATATGTTTGTTGCAGGTCTTTTGGCAAGACCTTTTCTTTGTTATAGCAACTGGCTATTTCCTATGGGTGGCTATCAGCCTGACATTAATGCTATTTCGGTGACCGGGATGAGCATATCAACATGATTTTGGCCATCAGGCTGAGCTCTTGGAAATTTCTAATTTTCTTGGCAACTGGCAACTAAAGGATGCATATCGGGCAGAGTCATAGCTATCATTATAAGGTCTTCGTGAGTGACCTTCAGTCTCGCTGAGCTTACACATGGATTTTCTTTGAATAAACTTTCAGTGAGACTATGGTGGCTTCGGCGAAGAGTTGTGGAAAAGTAAAGGTGTCTCATAGATGGTAAATATGGGTTTATTCGAGTGGTTTTTGGTGAGAGGTTTGTTATGTCTTTCCGACCGACAACATAAAGGGATGCAATATCGGTATGATTCAGGGTTCTCGATAAGAGGACTTAGTGAGTGAACTTCGGTCTCATTGATGGAAAGAAGTGAAGGACCTTGTCGGCGAGAGTGTGATCTTCTCTCAGTGACTAAGTTTGGATGAAGACTTTTAGTGTAGCAAAGTTTATCTATGTGAGGCCTCTCTAATATCTTGTGGTCACAACGACAGTGAATAAGATGAAAGGTGCATCTCAGTAAGATAATTTCTTTTCTCAGCTACTCAGTTTGGATGAAGACTTTTGTTGTAGCAAAGTTTATCTATGTGAGGTCTTTCCGATATCTTGTGGTCACAGTGACAGTGAATAAGATGAAAGGTATATCTTGGTAAGATAATTTCTTGTCTCAGGAACTCAGAATGGATGGTGACTTTTGGTGTGATGTAGTGTGCTCTATGAAAGGTCTTCCTGAGGGAAGTATGTTATAGTAAAACTCTCAGGGAACTCTTGGGGAAACAAAATGAAATCTACAGGATATCTCCCCGACTTAGACATGCCATGGGGAGGGCAAGTAACACCAAATGGGGCAATTAACGATTGAATTGCCTTTGGTATAACTAACGATATCTCTTGGCGACTGTGTCACTGATGAATAACAGAAATTCAAATAATGTGGCCAACATGTGGATGCTAAATTACTGTTGTAGGGCAACTTGATTTGGGCCCGAATTCTATGGAGGGCCAACATGATATTTGAATATGTTTTATTTTCTCATGCTGGTGTATAAATTGGCATTTTGTAATTGTAAAATCATCATGAGATCATGAATTATTAGATTTCGATACACAACAAGTAAATACAGTAGAGTAAAATTATCATATCAGAGAATATTGTTGCATGATTTAAGAATGGAGGTATTTATGAAATTCAAGTGATGTTGCTACATTTCTCTGGTGTCAATTATTTGTTGAATCTAATGAAATTATTGCTAAGTTATCTCCAATATGGATTCTTTCTGACTATTTAAATCAATATAACAAGTTTATACTCAATTCATTAGTATGCATTTATGGTATCTGTGTGATTAGTTGACTCATTCTTTCAAGCAAAGATTAAATCCTTTTAATTGATCACAGTGGTCTGAGAGATTAATTTGGATTGTTCAAGTAGAGCTTAGTAATCATATTCTTGCATGTTTACATAAGTTGTGAACATAAGATATGCCAGATAATTTGAGTTATCTTCAGAGAAGTGTTGCTCATCTTGATCTCATTTGACTCCACATACCCAACAAGGCACTGGTCTCTACATTTCATCATTTGATTTCTTTCTGCTTCTTTATATCTATTGATTAAGCATTTTAGGATTCAGATTTAGAATATTGTTTGCTTCCATTTGCCATTGTGGACAAATTATTTCATGAAAAATAATCATAAGACTAGTCTACTCAATCCAAAAAGGTATACCCCCTGGGTCTAGTAGCACCTAAAGAGTAGAAGGGTGAATTCCTTTAACCTTGTATGTTACCCTGAAATGTATCAAGAGATTGGCAACCTCTTATGGCTTTCAGCCTACATTTTTTAGAGCTAACACCACCCTCTCCAACTCTCTCCCATCCTCTCCCACCCTCTCC